>JARJEB010028719.1:0-18779 GCA_030264535.1 Liometoxenus newtonarum
ATACTTCTGGGCAATTTCCACTTTCCGATCAAAATTACTTTTATGGTCGACGAGTTCTACGAAATCGTAGTGGATATGGCCGGAAAGTTGTGCGGTGCGAACCCGTACCGATTTATTAAGAATACCCACAAATGGGTCGCGACGAATGACTTTGAGAACAATTTGATTACTTTTCGGTCTCTCACTTTTTATGTTGCTCTGTTTATTTATATATTTACATTAAATTTATTTTGATTCCGATTTATTCTTGCATAAATCAAACTCAAAGCAAAATTGCCACAAAATCATTTAATTTCTTTGCGCAACTTTCTGAAACCTTCGAATTTGTTAACTTTCTCAAACTCTTCTTACGCATTCTACAAATAGGTAAATCCATGAAGATCCTACAAATACAAAACCTCTTGCTTCTCTTAACAGAGTATGCAAATAAAATACCTTGAACATGTTGTTGACATTAATGTCTTGTACAAGTATTTATCCTCCTTATGTATTTTTGTTCATATCATAGTAACATTACTAATGGGAAATTCTTGACATACTCCTGATATGCTTTTGTGGCTTGGGGGTTGTGCCACAACCTCACATTCCTTCTCAACCAGAACCCGGCTTAAACAAAGCAAGGACAATTTAACTAATATGTATATCTGTACCAAAAATACGCACCATAAAAGACAACGCACCGCAAAGAAAAGCAAGCTGGTTGTGAAGTAATCTCGTATCAAAAGTATTCTTGAGCAAATATGTCGGAAAATTCTTAGGATGGTTGCATTAATTTAATTAAATTATACAACTCCGTTTACAACAAGTCCTGTTTACACTTGTTTTTGTAAATGACTTTATTGTAGATCCTCGAATTGTTATTTCATGTTCTTTCTGTAAACGCTTCGTTGTTTATTTGTTTTCCTTTCTGAAAAGAAAATATTTGTACGTATTTTTTTGTGCAAATTGAAAACAAAATCTGTTATCATGCTAATTGTATGCAAATTTACGCCTTTTTGTTGATTAATTTGTTTGGTATACCCACGTTAAACTAATAAGAATTACACCATGCGGATTTTCCAATTGAATTTCCATTTTTATTCGAATCTCGCTCTGAATTCAGATACAATTGATGTGCGTATATAGGATTAGATTGGATAAACCAATATCCTTCGCAATTTACAGCATTGGTGTGATTGATTACATCGACATTTCCAGCGCTATGAACAACAATCCGAAGGACGACACTGTCAAATCACCGAGCTTAGAATTCTGTGAGCCTGAGGCTAATTGAATTTTCCATTTCCTATCTTAGCATGACGCATGTCAACATCATGTGCAACACATTCTAACGTCTGTGGTTGCTGGATTTCTAAGGGTTTCACGAGACATGTCAACATATACCAGCTTTTAATTAATACCAATTAATTTAATCCTTTCTACTGAATGTATCCGATAGCATTCTATTTTTTGATAATTTCAGATGAAGGGATACCAGCTTCTGAAGATGATTATGCCGAAAACTCGTTGGACAGGCTTCTGCAGACTGCGCAAAAGTGAGTATACATTTTCCTAGCAAATTCATCCTTACAATTTAGAAGTTATCACCTTGTATATAGTTTAGTTTTCATGTCGTTGCTAATTGCTTAAGCAATTTAAGTGAAAATGTTGATTTATCACATCAATCAATTTTTTCTTCTTAGTAGCATCCAAATTGATTGCATTTACATGGCTTTTAGTATTTTTATTGCCTTGCTTTTTTCCTCATTTTCGTTATTGAAATATAAATACATAAATGGAAAAGTTAAGTCATGCTTTCTTCTTTCTAAGTTGGTATTTTTTCATATTTCTTTATCGTAGGTTCAAGTTAATTTAATTAAATTATTTTGTTCAGCAACTTTTTCAGTGAACATTCATTAAAATTTATTTTGTTTAATTCGATTCATAAAATTGCGTTTCAAAAGTTAGCGTTTCATTTGTTCTTGGCTAATTAATTGCCATTATCATTCAACGTTTTTTTAACAATTGCCGGGGCTTTGCTAAAAAACATTTTTAGCTTATAAACTTTTTTGTTTGTAAGTACAATTATATTCTCAAAACTAAGTCTTCAAGTCAAGGGTCTTCAAATATTTTTTTTTCATAATTATTTTTTGTATGCCTCCGTCGTTATCGTCTTGATTATAGAACCATTTTTCTTTTTGATGTTCTTTTTCTCTTCATTTTATTGCCTCGAGTTATTTCAATAGCACAAATTGTTGTTTTTTCTTCACACTTGCTTGCTTGGCTTTGGTTATACATATAGAGGCTGAAATGTTGAATGTGTCATCTGTTTGATGTCTTCGTAAGAAGTTTCTAATTTCCTTCCAGACGTTCTTCCTTAATTTACCTTTTCAGAAGAGCGTGTGTCCGCCGCGGGGGCAATTGTGATCACAGGCCGAACGATTGCTGCTACAATAGTTCGTGCCGGTGCAACTTGTGGGGCTCGAATTGTCGATGTCAGCGCATGGGGCTCTTCCAGAAATGGGGTTAAACTGAATATAAGCACACTATACTACAATACAACAACAAATTATATCAACAACTTTAATTATTAGAAAAAAAAACATCTGAAACAATACAACCCCGCTTAATAAGAAAACAAATAAAATTGATTAAAAAGTGAAATAGGTTTAAGAAAAAGAACGCGACTATTATGGACTTCCACATAGGAAATTTTGAAAAATTCTCGAAGAATTCTGTAGTGTCAATGAAAAATTCAGCGCTTAGAGAATTTTTCAAAATTTTAAATTCAAAAATCAACGACGACTTATGGCTTTCGATTAATGGACATTCTATATATTCTTGAACAAAACATATTTTCCTGTCTCAACTATAAAAAGATAAATTTAATTTCCATCTAATTAATCATCAGTATTATGAAATATTTACTTTTTTTAATTGAACTACCAAAAATTCATTGATTAGAAACAATGAATATGAAAGAGAACTGCAAAATGTCAAAATTATGGGAAAATAATGTGATGAGAAAAAGAATTGATCGATAATAACTAAAAACCTAAAAACTATTTATATTCATATATATTTCAAATTCAAATAAAAGATTTGAATTTTTGAAAATTAAAATTATTTTTGATATAAATAAGTATAAATTTCGTTGAGTTTGTTATAATTTGTTGTGTTTGTCACAAACAAAACAAAAAAAAAGACATGAATCGAGATAATAAAATAATTTTAAATTTTAGAGCAAATCAACAGACATAAAAATTTCGGACTCTGGGAACTTGAAGTTGACATTATTTGAAATTAAACGCCAATTTCCATGAGAATTCTATGATAAAATTGAAAATGATGAATAGAAATGATGAAATTTTGAACTGACTTCAAGATTCCCAGATACTGATATAAAATATTGAATAGAAAACTTTTTTTGTAATTCTACTGTAACTATAGGTATATCAAGTATGTACTTGAAATACCCAAGATTTTGCCGACATTTCCTGTTTCCGTTTTGTAATTTTTTCCACTTCTGGAAACTCCCCTCCGGCTGCTCTCTTAATAGAGGTCTATCCAGCCACATCTCTAATAAGAATGCATTTCCCGGAACATTTTGTTTTTATCTATGAAAAAATAAATTAAAAAAAAAAAACATAACATTTTCGATTTGAACTTAAACGAACTACTGCATTACATTATAAATTAACCGAAGAGACATATATTAAGTACTATAATTAAAATTATTAACTAAAAAATTAATTACTAATTAGTAGGTATAATTAAATCACACTTATATGTATAATGTAATGTTTGTATAGGTGTCAAATTATAAAATATTAAAGGGAAATATTAATTGTTGTTAGAGAAACAAGCATATGGAGAAATATAAAAATAAAAGAAAAGTTTTTTCTTTAGAGAAAAATCTTTGAAGATGTAAGGAAAATATGAAAATTAATTATACTTATATAAATAACTATAAAATGATATGTAAACATATATTTAAAGAAACATATGGATTATGTCTATTTCTATGTGAAAAGGGTACAACATTCAAACATTCTGTCAATATTAAAAATATATATCAATTGGCCTACAGTGTTGTTGAAACAATTTTTTCCTCTATTTTTATGTCCCATCCATCAACAAGTTGTTATAACATTTTATATGAAAAAGTCTTTATGACAAAGCCTGAAATCATCAAAGCCTTGTGAATGATCGAAGCATTAACAATCGAAAAGTGAGTGCAATTTATTTCTTTCGGAAATAGACCACTTTTTTCTTTACTTTTGCAAATCCTTTGTGTGTAAAGTTCTAAAACTTATTGGGATTCCAAAGTGTTCTTTGTCATTTGCTTCAATTCTAATTCGATTTTCTGCATTTACAGTCAATTAAAGTAGAAGTAAGAAAAATCATGAGAAGAAACAAGTTTTATCTGATTCTGATTCTAATTCTGATTTCTTGAATCCTGAATGGAATTTTTGATGTTTTCCCAATACCAATACCAAAAGCCATCAATCACATAGAGAACGAACGAAGAGAAGGAAATTAAGATATAGGTTCAAGAACAACTTCATGTGGATCAACAATTGGTGAGTTCTTATTATTTGATTTATTTATTTTACTAGATTATATTTTTTATGTCTGAAATATACATTTCGCTAATTAAAGGTAATAAGTATATGTGAATTGCAATTACAAATAAATTGATTAGCACCAAACGTCAAATACTAAGTAGTCGTACAACCTCTCAAACAACTTTCCAAATTCGTAATTTTTTGTTTAAATTCGGTCAATTTGTTAGTTTGAATAAATTTTGTTCGAAACACGTATATTATATTATTTATATGAAGATCATAAAATTCAAATATAAACACATCAATTGAGTATAGCGAACTGAACGCAACGAGAAAATTGAGTAGTATATCATACATTTTCGATAAAAATATTAAGTATGTTGTAAACATTAATGTTTCAATTCTAACAAATACACGCTGATGCGTACCTATATTATTTTTGTTAACATTTTATTACTTATCACATTGTATCATGAAACTACCGATTTTTATTCTAGAGCGCAGTAAAAAACTTTTTTGATGAAAAATATAAACGGTTTTGAAATTTTTATGTAATGAAATATACTTCTAATAGTTATATCTTTTCATTAACAAGTTTATTAGCAATATAAAATAACAATATCAAGTTATTACAACATTATTTGATGTTATATGTCGGATATGTGCATAGATCTAATACTATTAAAACTACTGGATGGACAGTAGATAGAAAAATTGCGTACCTAGTCGTTTAGTAAGAGACGGCTATAGGGCGATCACGTGAATGGGGTCTACTTCGTAATTTATTATTTCAAACAAGCTTGTTTTGCGTTGATAATGTAATATTGATTGACAATTTAATTGTCTATGCAGTGAAAGCGCAATGACAGTGTCTATGGAGTCGTCAAAGCGCAATGACAGTGCCCCCTTCTATAGCGCGCTCTCTCAATGTGAAAAGGATATGAGTAGGTACGAATTGTTACACACAAGGTATAGGGAAGGGAGCATCCAGTAGTTATAATAGTATTAGATCTATGGTTATGTACATAGGTGTCATGCGACCTGATTCGACCTATTAAAGAAAGATGTTATTTGCTACTTATAGTTGTTACTCTGTTATTGTTAGAAAAGAAACAACGTAAATGATTACGTGTCAATGTGTCGAGTGTATATTACTTGATTAGATTGACCAATATTTTACAGTTAATGGTTTAAAAGAGTTCAGTAATGAGTAATCTTGTTTACTCGCTCGAAATAAGAGAAATATGGCTTGAAAAAATCAACCAAAATCAAAATTTTTAGTTGGTTTTTTTGGTAATTAAATTCCACCAAAAACGTTTCCCATAGTTATTTGAAAAACAAATTTATATAGAAATCGATTATTTTTATTTATAGGTACCTATTTCTATTTTGGTTTCACGTTTCAATGCAAATTACCAAAACACGTTCAATATATTTCATTATCATTCCATGATGTCTTTCAATCTTAAATCGCAATTCATATTTCATTATGGTAATATCCAAATTTCATTAGATTAATAAAGCATTACAATGTAGTACGTTATGATTGATGTTGATCGAGAGGTTGCTTCAGTGTGTTTTGTTAGTTTCACGTGAATGACTATTCTGCCATCGTTGCTGATAAATGTATATAGGACTAGCATGAGTAAATAGACTAAATAACAAAATGTCAAAGGTCATAATGCTTTAATTAATGGCCAAAAATAATACGCCTATACCTACCTATATGCCATTTAACTCACTGTTCAATTAAATAATAAATAACGAATTAAATAAATTGACATAGATACAAACAGAGAAATTGTATAAGTGACTATGCGCATGCGGCATAGCGCATAAACCACTTGTTCAAATTCAGTATCTGAATTGTATTTTCTATTACTTGACTCGTAAATGGTGTGTACAATTTTAACAGTAATGCAAAATCTAAGTGCTGAAATTTCATTAGGCATATTATCCTGTGATATTACTAATAATAAAATTTACTTCTATCGTTTCTATGTCAATGAGTTTTTGTGTAATGTATCAAGAATGCGTCAAGAACCTTGGTAACTTAATCACTTGGTAAACAAAAGGCACACAGTTCTAAGTTAATTTGAGCTACGGAATCGGAAAACAGTGAACTAGTTTCAATATTTTTATGGGAGCAAATCGCAGACTAATATTTTGACACGGATACTAGGAGATATCGATGGCGTCATAAAATTCATAATTTATTTTATATCAACACTTATTTGATTTTAAGTAAGTACTGTTAAAAATTCGCCAGTTTTTATATTCTCATACTTATACTGGGTGCGAAGTGTACTTTCCGACACTCCCACCAAGTCTCTTGTTTGCTTAGATGGACTATATACGCACTTATTATATAATTTCAAAGCAAACATTATGAGTTTCCATTTCCAAGTGATGAGATATGGTTGATTGAGGTTCAGGATTAGAACATTTACACTTGTCCCCGTAGTACTTACCGACCTTTTCCCCGATTTGTAAACCAAATCGATGTTAATCAACTGCCTCCTTCAAATTATTATTACCTCGTTAATTTTGATCCGTGCGTGTATAATAATTCATAGATTTTGTATTGAATATGAGAGCATCAGTTCCATGAATATGAGAGACTTTTGTAATGTAAAATGTAAAGCATTAATAAATATGCAAATTTTGATGAAAATTCATTACTATTAAACCTACCTACATTAATGTAATTAAAACATTCATATCGACACGTATATGTTATCATTAATCTCTTAAACCGTTTTATTGTTATAATATACCTAAAGCCTCAGAAAAATTTTTAATAGATCTCTTGGGTAAAGATGAATATTTGGCATCACACTTTTAATAGATGTTGTTAAATATTGCAACCAGTTTCAAGGCATCTAGGCCCCATCATCAGGCGCTACAAAAATCACCAAAAAATAAATTACAAAAAATAAATTACATTACATAAACTACTAACTTTTGGAAATTTTTAAACATTTAAAAAATTAATTAATGAAACTGAACAACTTAGTTGGCAAAAATGAACCAACAAAAAGTATTGGGCAAGAAGGCCCTGATGGTAATAATCATATACCTAATATTAGATTTATTAATTCATATGTCAAGTTACATTGTAAAAGTAAATAAACAAATAATTGAATTAAAAAGATTACTTACCAAAGTGCTGAGAGCCAAGTCTTTCAAAAAGTAAAGGGTTGAAACATGTTATGTTATTATGTTATGTAATTTTTAAATTATTAAATTTATAATATGACAATTCCATGTAAGTACCTATTCTACTTAGATAATAAAAATCGCTTTAAGAACATAAGAACAATTAACGCACAATATTCAGTTAATAATTATAATTAACTGTTATGAAGTAATGCAAATGGCAAGTAGCTCCAGAGTAAGACCTTGGTCTCGATTACTCATCTAGAACAATTAAAAATGCATTATTAATTTTATACTTATACGAATCATATGCGTGCCACTTCCATTTCCCGACAGGTTTAGATAGTTATTTAGGCCGATTAACTAAAAATAAATAAATGTGAGCGCATGGCCGAGTTCGAATAACCGCTCACTCTTACTCATGCGTCCCGGGTTCGAATCCCGGCAATAGGCCAATATTAATATTCGTTTAGTTTATAGAAAGAACACGTAGCGCTCGCAGGTAGTCATACCAACAACTTTGGCTATCGTTAATTAAGTCTGCCAAGCGTGCTGGATTAATGGCAAATCCTACAAGTGATAGTATAAATGTACTTTACACAGGAGAGGCCAGGCCTGGTTCAGGAGTGGACCAAAACTAGGTTGAAAAAGAAGTAAATAAATATTTTATTTTCCTTTATGTTGTTAACTTGTTTCCATAATTATACAAATATAAATGCATAAATTCAAATTATTACCGCGCTTGAGTTGGTTTAGGCTTAGACATTTAGAGTTTAAAAGTTACTGCAAACAGTTAACTAGTAGTTCACACTGGTTGGGAGGAATTCACAATATTATCTTTTATAGCTTATACACTAAATAAAATAAAATAATACCAGGTGTTTCATGAAAACGCTTAGTTTAATTTGTCTACAAACAATTTTGAAATGATTGTGTTAAGTCAAGTGGTTTAAAGAAACACTTTGTTAATATCAGATGAAGTAGATTCGAAATTCTCTGGGAATATTTAGAGAAACAACTGTTAGAAAGTACAAACAGTAAATATACAACAGATGTAGTCATAATTATTTGTAAGTCTAAATATTGTTCATAACAGTTTTGTTTTGGGGAAAGCGAAAAGTGTTCATAAAAAATATGTTTACAGGATGTTGAAAAATAATAACAAGAAGACTTTCTAGTATTAACAATACTATACAAAAATACTAATGCTCAGCAAATTATTCCAATTTTAATATCTAACAATTTTTCGTAAAGGTAGTAAAATTATTTTGTAGTCGTTGATATTGTTCACGCATTTATATGCGAATGCGACTGTAGATAAGTTCGTTTTTCATAATCCTTGCACGATCTATGCCATGAAGAATGAAAATGGATGCAAAATGATACTTGAACTAGTTTAGTTTTCGTGTTCTGAATCAAATATCAGACATGGGAGTACTTCAACAGAGTACCAGTGCTTGATGGAGTGCTGACAATATTATGGAAAATTGCTGTAAGTAACTGCAATTTTTTCGTTTCTTTTTTTCATAGTCCGATTTCTCAACGTGTCGTCTTGAAAATTCAAAACTTTTAAAAACGGAAAAACGCACGTACTTATTCAAAATTAGAATAAAAATGTAAGGGTTATTCGGCTGACTATACTGAATTGCTGAATTGCTGAATGTGAAAACAGGGCAAGTTCTGAATAGTTTTTTTGATCCATTTCAGTTCATACCCATTTAAATCACCCATAATTTTAAAATCATCAAAGTTAGTTGTTCATTTCTATATGTGTACATAAATAAAATTTATTAGAAAAGTTTATATTTTCTTTGTAACATGTGGCGCTGGACAAGTGGAAACAACTATATGGCACTTAAAGTTCTTCAGGTTCACGTTCAGGTTGAGTTAGTTTTATAAGTTCAGTTCACAAAAGTTCTGTTATTCGATTGTGTAAGACCTTTTCGTGTAAAATTAAATAGTCCAGTGTGCTCAACCAACGTGCTTACACTGAAAATTCTTTTTTAGCTATTAACTTCACACTTTTGAACATATCGAATAAGTTAACTTGATTTAACTGTACAGTTATTAAAGCATACACAAAGCTAACAACTGAAGAAGTTGATGTTGAAGCAAAGAATTAACGAAGCTAAAGCTAAAGTTGGAGCCAAAAGAATAAAAGAGAATCTCCAAAAGAATACTCAAAAACCTACAATAACCAGTTACAGTTATATTTTACGATTCGTTATTTAATATATTTCACATAGTGCTTTCTTTTTGTTTTGTACATTTATTCTAGTACTTTTCTTTGAAAGTAGTTTGAGAGTTTTTCATTATTGTTTGGGGTTCTTGTCATTTCGGTAACTTTCGGTAGGTACCGTTGTTTTTTTCTTATATCTATATGAATGCGAGTTCCTTTTGTTCGTTTTCGTTGGCCCATTTTCGTCAACAAAACATATAGGAAATAATGACGACATTACACAACTTAAGTAAAATTCGATAATATATTACGGAAATTGTTAAAAGTAACATAAAAATAACTTTTTATTGAGTAATTCTTATTTTTATAGATAAACTCTTCTTTAGAAAAATTAATCTAGGACTAATTAATCTATTTAAAAATATTGTGGTTAATTTTTTGGCACTGATTTAAGGAATTGTCCTAGAAAATCGGTTGGAAAACAAATACGTATTAAATTATTTTCGTATTTTCTAATATAAGAAAAGAACGGATTGCGCCATTAACAGATTATCTTTTATCATGTCTTTCTATTTTCAATATTCTGATTTCATAGCACATTATTTGAATATATTTTTAAGTTGGAAACTTTTATGAAGTCACGCATCTGTTCTTAGTTTTCTTTGTTTCTGGTTTTCCTGGAAACTTTCACGGAAAAATCTTTAAACTACGTTGTGGATTCCCATTTCCAAAGTATTTGTTGGTAGAAAGTAAAACAAATATAGTCCATGATCTTATGTGGTGAAGAAAACTAGAATACTACTTACCGACTTGTCACTTGAAAATAACTTGACAACTTCAGCTTGAGAGCTAGTGAACAAATGAAAATATTGAAAGAACTTTTTATCCATCTACCTAACATCATAAAAAAACTAACTCCATAGTTAAAAATAGTTAAATGTTGAAGTAGTAAGTATAGCTGATAGCAAGGTGAACGAAATGAAGAGTCGAACGGCGGTCGTCGACTTCCAAATGTTGTTTTTTTACGTTCATGAGTCAAGGCTGTGTGCTTATGGTTTTATGTGAATTTGAATTTCAACAATATTCTGAGTCTGAGAAATTACTTTGATGGCCGGTAACTGTAATTCAAAGTCAAGGTATTTTCGATAGCAGATTGACTCAATTTTGCAGCGAATTTAATTGATATAATCCACGACCACGTCAATCATGCTGGGATGTGCAACATAAATTTCCATCCATTCATTAGCATTACAGCATCACGTTACAGCATAATTGGCAAACAATTACCCGCAGTACACGCGATGCAGTACTTTGCGTTCCCTAAAATCGCTGTGGATTTATGCGCTAGTACAAGAAATCACAACTTTCCAATATTTGTATCTTCCTCCGTGAGTAGTATGGAAACAGGTGGTATATAGTAAAGCATAAAGTGCGCGCTACGCCATACGTTCCATCACATTATGCATAATAATTCCCTACGGTTGATCTCACGTTGAATTGTGATCGTGGCATCGCGGTGACTTCGCCAACGCCAACTCAACTGGTTTGGTTTGACGAAGTGGTCGCAGGAACTCGCGGACTGTGCTCACCGCGCGCGTATATCGAACGTACACGACGAGGAGGCGCGGACCGACGGTTCTCTTAGTTTTAGTAGTTAGTAGTTACCTTTATACCTTGCTTATAGTAAACTAAACTCCACGCCACCTTAGTAATTTTTAGTATACCTTATTGAGCCGTGTAATATGTTTGTAACCATTTTACCGGCTAAGAATCATTAGAAAAACAAAAATATTTAAAAACAAAACATAGTGATGCCAAGCAATAAACAAAAGTGTGAAAACAATACTGATAAAGCAATAGTTTAGCAATGAGTAATGTTGTTTATTGAATGGCATAGGTATTAGTTTAGTGATTCGGATTTCCGAAGTGACTTAAGTGAGGCAACAAGCGCATCGGACTCAACCGTGTCTTCGGACTTGTCTGTTTTCAGCTTCTAAGGTTAAAAGTGGAGTTAAGTCACAATTGAAATTTAATAATTTTTTGCTGGAACATTTAAAAAAAACGAAACTTCTTTTAAAGTGCATAATTGAAAATTTGTTTACTGTGACAGTTTGTTAATAAATTAATAAGTAAATACAAGTTGTCGCAACAAAAACCAAATAACGCGGCGTTGCCGACTGTTGCTTTGCCTGGCCGGCCTTACCTTTTCTCTCTCCGCTGGTTCGCGGACAACGATCGTCGCCGATTTATACCATTTGCGGTGTTTACTATATACATACATAACTACGAACTGTATAACATTATAAAACAACGAACAAAGTTGCAACTAACGTTCTTGTAAGGATTGAGGAGAGGAAGATTGTGAACGTTTGTGAATACGAATGCGACTCGAACTTTTGGGTGCGTCTCAAACCAAACCAAACAAAAAACTATTTAGTTTCAATATTGAATCAGAAGAAAGTGTATCTGCAATGTAAACTGAACTGGACTGAACACGCGTGAAAATTGAATTTCTTCAACAGTTTCCTACATTGAACTAGTTTCCATAATATATTGATTTTTCCGCGGTTTCATGCGCTGCTTTGCTATTCAGTTCATTGTCTAAATATAACGTGTAACACAGTGACACGCATTTGAAAACTATATACTTACTTATACGAATAAAAACAAAGCTAATTTAAATTCCTTCTCTGGATCAGGATTATAATTACCAGTGTGGTGCAAATTATTCTCATTTGTAATTGCAACTGTGAAAATTGGGGGTGCGATGGTGGAAATCTTCTTGCAATTGGTATGATGTGTGAGGATGGCGGAAACCTACAAGCCGTTATATTCGACTTGCGTCGCCGTATTGGGATTCGTCTGTTTCGTTATCGGTGCAGTGGCTGTCGGTTTACCATTATGGGGATATTTTGACAGTGTCACTGGTAAATAATTAGAATATTAATGTATTTTTCAGAAGGCGTGCACTTATTTCTTTTTTTTCTTCGATTTATGCAATTTTTGGAGAGCCAATCGAATGCTTAGAATCATAACAATGTTTGAGCGTTTGAAATTGAAATTTCCAAAAAAGATTTTCACCAGATATAAACTCTTCTTCAAAGTGGCCTCAATAATTTATTCCATTAATTTACAGCCTAACTGTTACGAATAGCAATTACATGATATTATTTGAATTTTACCAACAACAATTGGATTTTTTTTCATCTATTTCTGGCTGGTATTCGTGGGAACTTTCAATTATCTATTGAATACATGTAGGTTGTTAAAAGCTATTATTATTAATCATTTAGTTGGTTACTTGGTTTATGCGTTGTTTTTGCGTTTTCTATTGCATTTGTACGAATGGCTGAACATTATAAAAACATACTGTATATGCGGGTATAGGTACCTTCATAAAATTGTGATTGAAACTCTGGTCTGGGGCACGTGTAGGTGGTCATTTCATTGTTTGCTCTGTCGAATCCAATCCGCATAATGTTCGATGTAACTTGCGTACTTATTCACGGTATTACCTTAGTGTTTGATTATCCTTAACTGACCCACTTTGGGGTCAGTGTGATAAAGGTACCTAACGATTTTTTCCTTTCCCTATAAAATAAACGTTTATCTTATCAAATATGTGTTTTATTTTTTATAATATTTGATATTGTTAATATTTTCGAGCATTTCAGTGTTTATTTGCAACTTTATTTTCTTAATCTTGTGTGATTTTCCAAATAAAACAATTTTGAATGTTGATAAAAGCAACAAGTAGTCATTTGTTTATTTATTATGATTTGGTTAGTGTTTTATGAATGTTTTGTGAAAACGAAACGAACAAATGCGAATAAATCCTGTATTCTTAATGAAAACATGTATTTACTTAGCAAGTTACGTCCGCGACATAGTTTATGTTTGCATGAGAAAATTGTGTTTTTGCATGCATATGGAAAAGGTAACTTACATAATAGGCTTAATTAGATACGGAGATTAAAATAATTTATGTACTATTAAAAAAGAGTCATACAACCTCAAATTGCAAATCGATTGTTAGAAAAATATTCTGACCTTTTTAAGAAAAATAAGAAAATGTCATAAAACGCACGTGATTCACATCTGTTTGTGTTTGTGGGTGTAATATCAATATTATCTTAATATTTACTGGTACAAAACCGTGAATCTGTTTGTTTTATAAACAGAGAAAATCCAAAACATCTTAACAGGTTTTATGAATGAAAATGGGAAATAAAAAGCATATAAACTCAAACAGAATTTGTGTGATAAATAATGAAAATAATAAAAAAATGTCTTGTTCAAATATAGGGAAATATAAACTCTTCACAATAAATATCGAATAATAAAAGAAAGATGACAAGGATAAGGAACTTTGATGGATGAAAATTTTTATTTTATTATATTTTATTATGAAATTATTGACGTGTTAAAGTTTATTGTATTTTTCCTATCAATTTTCAATATTTCAATATTTTTGTGGAAATATCAAAAAAAAAAATATTCTCACAGTTGAAAGTGTATTCCGATTCGTCCTGGATTGAAAAGGTTTGGAATGAGGTATACAAATTGAATTTTCTCAAATCTTCTTTCACTTTGGAATCGAATTTATTTCTTGCATATTTCTCCCATGAAATGATGTAGATAGTAGATAAACTGAAATCGTATTATTAAATTTTTATTGTTACAAATATTTCTGTTGCTGTTACAAAAGTTGAAATATTAAAGTAAAAAAAAAAACTTGCAAAAGACGCTTATGAATATGCGATTTCGAATGGACTTTTAAAGTTATCCTCAAATGTTACTGAAAATTCCCAAGAGATAAGATAAGTAAATGAAATGTTGAAATGTTTGAACTTGTTCAAATGAGAAGTAGAAATATTCCACATCAAACTATTTTTATAAGTAATTTGAATAATTTCCGATGCACTTTGTTGCTTGTCCACCTTGAATTGTGATTTAATTTCTACTTGTAATTCTTTGTTCTTCCTATTTATTTATATTTCTTGTTTTTCTTTTCATGAAAATAAAACAAGTTTGAAATAATTTTCTCTACAATTTGTTGACATTAAGTTAAGTGTTGATTGTATTTATAATATACTCGTAATTATAAAGTTTCTACTTTATAGTTGATAAATACAAGTAACATAGTTAACAAGCATACATAAATGCATGTAGGTAAGCATGGAACAAATATTTAAACGTGTTTGAAGCCTAGAACCGTAGAAGCAATTAATTACGAAATCCAAATGATTGACGGTCTGCTATTTGCGTTTCATTTCTATTTTTATTTCACTTCACCTCATACATAAATACAAAATTAACATATGTATACAAAATTAATTTCTAACAGCAAACAGGTTTTTCTCTTTCGAAATATAACTCCCAGTTGTTTCTGCTGTTTTTTTTTGTCAAGATCTTATTGAATCAAAGAGACGTGGACGTGAACTGCAAACGGAAATAAATTTTGATTCAACTGATAAATTTTAACAGTATTTTAAATTAAAATAAATATTAACTTGATTTGATTTTTTTATTGCGTTGCGTAATTTTTTCGTTTTAAATTCGTTTCCGTTTTCAATTGAAGACGAGCACGAACAGATAAATTTACGAAAAAATAAGCGGGGCATGCAAATTCCTGCGTATATATTTAAAACACGCTTTTCGTTTTTTCTTCGTTTTTTTATCTAATTACTTTCATTTTTCGCCTTACAAAGAATGTGGGTTACAGCAATTAACATTTTACGAATACAATTGACCATTAGTTTTTATTTTCGCTTCTTTACGAATATTTAGTCTTCCGGTCTTCTTTGTTATTCTAGGATTTAAATTAAATTTATTAAGGAAAAAGGAAACAACCTGTGGCGCAACCACTTCACTTAAAACGTAACAGGATACGAAAAGAAGTAGAACGCGTCAACTAGTGTGAACGTGAAAACAGGTGATTTGAACAAGTGAATGAACGAACGACGCAAATATTTAAATGAACGAAACAATAAATGAAAGAATAAAAGGTATGAGGAATGAATGAAGGGAATGTATGTTTGTTTGCTGATGTCCGATGTGTATTCTCTGATTGTGCTATTATTTTTTTTATATGTGGGCTTGTTCGTGAGTTCGTGTTTAGTTGGCAATAAAAGGGTTTTTGGTCACGTTCTGTTTGGCACGCCGACATCGTTGTGTGCAACAGGGACGTATATTAGGGACATCCTAGTACAGGGACAAACGCGACAGGTGTATCGAATTATGTTAGGCACTTAAATAATAGTTACATTCATTTTACACTTAAATGAGTGTCAGCCATTCAATAAACTGAACAGAAATGACGTCATCAATTACGAAATTTATAAAACATGCTAGCCGTCATTCGGCAAATAATCTCTTTTAATCTGAATGCAACGTCAATTAGTTTCAAGCAAAAAATCGAAACCATATCTTATTCTAACCGAAACAAAGCCAAGCCAGCTGATCTGATAGCCACCCTCCACTCTTGTGTCTCTGGTGCTTTTATCTGTAGTTGGTAGCCATGTAACGCATGCGCAGATTCATACTTGAATGGAATCTTTAACTAAAGATAGTTTGGAACCTATGATGAAAATATGACCTTGAACAATCTGAACAATATCTGGTTCAGCTTAAGAAATGGAAAAATGATGATAAAGTGACAATGCGAAACAGCCATTAAGCACAAGCTCTCAAGCAAGCTCAGTTAATCTGATCCGGCCCAGTTAAAGGAACGTGCTTACGTGCAATCTACTGAGTAATGACGTCACAACTGAGAATCAACTGAGATTTCGTGTAAAAGGAACGCGACTCAGTTCTAATAAAATTACTAATTAACTTTAAACAAGCTGTATATCAATATAAATCATGTTTTACATGAATAAATATTATGTCATACTACCCTTAAAAACCAATCGAAAAAGAAGGAACTAAATTCTTCCAAATTTATTCATTAGAAAAGTTAAAAAGTTACTTCGCAGTAGCTTTATAAGCCAATCTTATCTTTAATACTTTTCCCGTGCGTATTTGCGTCCTCCGTCCTCCTGCTCCTCCTTTTCGTTATTATGCAACTTATCCTTTTGCCTATTGGTTTCGCCGTGTACTTCATTTCATCATTAAATTCATTTTTATATTCCGGTCCACTTGGTAGTTCAACTTTATTTAAGCTGAGATTAAACAAGGGGCAAAGAAAAGCAAGTAAAGAGGGAAAAAGGAACAGAATGAACCTTGACCTATTAAATAATATTTAATAAAGTTAGTAATAAAATCACTGTTTTGAGGATATAAGATTTATTCACTCGCGTTTCGCTCATGAATTGAATACAATGTGATTATGCATACTTTCCTGGAAATTTCAGATTTATAATATTGATTTTGAACTTTACTTGGCAATTGTTTTTATTTGATAAACAATCAGCTTTACACTTTAATTTGTAACTTTCATATTTCCTTTGAAAGCTCAATAGTATCATTAATAATACTCAATCAATCGTTCGCTTTTAATATAAGTCATTAATATTAAATTTCCCTTTATGTTTCGTTTATTTTTGTTACTATATAGATGCGTGCTTGGCATTGAATATATAAAGTAAAATTCGGTTTAGTTTTCGACGAATATTAAGCGAAGTTAAGGACTAAATGAAGCGACACTAAATTCCCCGTATTTAATATTCATATCGATATTGAAAGTTATTCTTGCATGATGTTTTCTCAATATCCCATTTTGTTCCTGTCATTAATCACTTTGTATCGATTTAATTAAGCCGCACATTTGAGATTTAAAAGAACTAATTTACACAATACTTAGCTATATATAACCATATTATCTATATTAATATTTAATTATCATTAACTTTGGTCCGTTTTGTGTTTAACGACCAATCAGTGAATCAATTCAAGTTCGTTGGCAGACATGTGAAGATATTACCACTGATATCAGCCCAAATCCAAATTGGTTTCATGTCTACCGTTTAGTAGTGTAATTTTGTTCTGTTTTGTCATTTCTTTCGAAACATTGCAACTAGAACTAATTAAAGCCAAGCCCACCCGATTTTAAAGTTCAGATTTCGTTTATCAGATGGTAAGAACGGTCTCATTCATGACGTAACAATAATGAATGACTAACCAACCAACTAACAACCAAACTAACTGATTGTCGGTAACATGAACAGTTTAAATTGTAACATTTCAAATTAAAGGTATAAAGTTTCTATAAATAAATAATTACAACCTGTAATTGATGTCAAAAGCCTCAATATGTAGTTCCATGTGTAGAATTTCCGGTTTGTCATCATTGTTTATTTATCTTTTCACATGCATAAATGTCCACAAAATAGTCTGGTGTGTTTGAATTTTAATTAAAATTGTTGTATGAAATTATAGTCTCTGTGCTGGAACCTGATTTTGAGCTTCATTGTTTAATATTGTGAAATGTGAACGGGAACCAAAACGAATTCCATTCATTTATTCTTCTATTCTTCATTCACATGCAGGGATGGACTGAGTCTAGCAATCGACCCGGGAAAATTTGTTTAAGCAGTCTCATGGTCGCATATTAGTAAGGCTGCCAATTTTTTTTTACAATCAAATGGAAGATACAGATGAAGTAACAAAAAACAGCTCTCAAATCTCAAAACATCGAAAGAAAGATCGATCCGAAAGCATGGCAGATTAAATGACCAAAAAAAAAGGTGTGAAATCTCCAAAAATCGATCTTCCGCATGGCAGATCAGGTGACCAAAAAGAAGGTCTCAAATCTGAGAAAACCGATCTTCCGACCTTGCGGCCTCTCGGGAAATTCCCAAATGCTCTTATGGCCAGTCCGTCCCTGCCTGGACATGTTACTTCTTCTTTATTAATATTAATTTTTAAATTCCTTTTTGTGACCGATTTTTCTA
>JARJEB010028724.1:0-14456 GCA_030264535.1 Liometoxenus newtonarum
CGATTCAAACGAGATTCAACAATTTCTGTTGTTATTTGTTCATTTATCATTACAATTTTGATTAAATTAAATGGCGTTCGGAGATAAAATAGTATATATCATTCAGCGTATAAGTGACTTTGTGTGGCTCGTAGGAATTGTCCGACTCCGCAACCCTTCCTACTAGCCACACAAAGTGTCACTTATACGCTTTATAATATAATCTACTAATATCTAGGATAAAAATAGAAAATAACCTATAACTCTAAACACTTCGTTATATCATTCAATAATATCAAAGTGCATCGAGCATGCAATGCCTAATAATAACTAGTTCTGTTCAGTGTTTATGTAATGTGATCTTATCAATCAATTAGAGCTAATTGAATGACAATCGAATGACGTGGTGTTACTAACTGCACACAGTTGTGGGCGGCTGAGAAAAATCACCTCCAATTTCATTCTTTATATTATCGACATTATTCGCATCAATCAATTGTATCAATAGGCATTACATAAATGTTACTTTCTCATTATTAACTGGCGCAGTACCTATCGTCTTTTCATAAAAGATCTAATCAATTTTGTAATTATATTTGATAAAGCTTTTCTTAAAGCTTCTTAAAATGAGTATTATGTACAAAATTATGTAAAAATAAAAAATTAACACAAAATTATCTGCCTTTAGGAAATTCTGAGGTTATGTTTTTGGTGCGTTGTTAGATGCATAAATTCTAGAGTTTTTGCTGACTTTCTAATTATATAATTTTGGGATAGTGTGTTTATGGCAGTAATCGTGGATTAAACCTTCCCATATGCAAAATCAGCCCAGTTGGATTATGCCTCACAAAGTACAAGAATGGTCGATCAAACCGCAGCCTCGGAGGATCCGGTAATCGTGCTTGTCTGGGTCTCAAAGGCAATGGCAAGGTATACAAGCTCGGGTCATGCAAAGGATCGTGGAATGCACGTTGATAGTCTCTGGGCTCTTCTGATAATTCCGAATCGTAATAACCTTCATCCGGTGGCAATAGGTCTTTGAACTTTCGGGATCGTCTATATGTCCTATTTGCAGTAGCTGGATAGATTTCGGAATGATGTGTGTCCGCAATTGGGTCTTCTCCGCAGGTAGCAAAATTATTGATTTGCAAAATGTCACTGAGGTACAGATCATTTGCAACTCCATTAAGACCTCGTAAATCTGCTTTTTTCGCATCGAAAAGATCCTTCATTCCCATTTGCTGTAGTGCTACAGTGGCATTGATGACAGACCGATGTTGGAATCGTGGAATTTGCACTTCTAGTCCAGGTCTTGGTATGAGACTCTGCAATAGGCGGCTCCACGAGTTTTCCTTAAATGCACCGTTGATGAGATGACGTTCTAAACGGGCTAGGCCGTCACCTGGAGCTGATATGCCTTGTTGGCCAGGTATAACAAAAATGGTGCTAACAATTTGATCTTTGCTTCCTAGAGAGACTGCCGTAGCGTCGAGACCTGGATCATATCCAGCCAGGAAGTTAGACCTCCAAACTGCAGCAGGAACAGGAACCAGGCGGCGTTGACGAATTGAAGGTAACACAACAAAGTACAATTCTCCATCACGCCCTTCCATCGAAGCATCGGAGCAATCAGTCTGGAAATTTACAGGATTTGCATATTTTTTTTTCTTCAGAATTTACTTTTAACTCACCTGAAATATGCTGGCACTGACACCCGCCAACGGAGACTTCACAGTTATTGAAGAGTCTTTAATATATTCCAGAATTTTTCCATTAGTTTGTTTCTTTACTATTAAATTGGTCCTTCTACGAATAATATCTCCGACTTCTTTAAAACTAACTTCTTCCACATGCCCATCATAGAAAGCTTTGGCCCTTTCTTTATAGAAATTTAGTAAGTGTCCTTTACTCTTATCACTGTAGAGTTCTCTCAATATGACAGAAGTAGCTACCCCATCTTTTTTGCCGACTTCAATGCTCTCCGATACATTTTTAAAAATCAAATGCGGATTGAAAGTGACCATATCGTCCAATTTCAAAATTTCATTCATTTCTCCCGAAGTGGCTCCTCTAGCTCCAAGGAAGACCATGGCTAACAAACTAGTTGCTGCGAATGGTGACAGCGCCACTGATCTAGCAGAACTAATACCTGCTGTTACAGACTTCCAAAAGCCGAAAGCGAGTTCATTGCACAAACCCACAAACTGATAGATATCTTGGTCAAGGTTTTTTGTGGTTTCTTCCAGGCCACCTAGCTGAGGCATTGGAACAAGATCAACCGGTTTAGGAGGTTGGGGTACTTTAATATCAGGAGTAGCGTCCACTTTGGTGGTATTCTGTATATTGGTAATATTGGAATGTGGAGCAATGGTTGACACAATTGTCCATTCAGGTTCTTTCGAAGGTGTTGGTATTGTACTGGTTGATTCAACAATATCGAAATTTGTAGTTTCCGTATCCAGAGCAATTGCATCTGTATTATCAGATGTTGTTCCAGTGTTTGACGTACTTGAAGCAGGAGTACTAAATGAGGTTGAATGTCCAGTGGAAGTCGCGACTGAGGCAGATGTTGTTTCAGGAACTGATACAAATGTTGTAGTTAAAGTAGTGGTAGTTGGAGAAGTACTGTACAAAGGCTTAGTGATTATTAGCACTGTAGTCTCATTCGGTATCTCGTGTCCATTGTCATCTTTGGTCGTTAGTTCTTTGAGCAACTGCTCAATACTCAGTGTTGTTTCTTCCTTAACTTCCGTTTGAGCAGTTTGTTCAAATTTAATTGTATTCGAATTGGTAGCAACTTCTTGGGTTACCTCTTTATAGGAATTCGTTGATGGTAAACTATCAGAATCAAGATTAATCAGATTTGTAGTATCAGTACTTATATGAACAGTTGAAGTAGTTTGTTGCTCATCGGTAGTTGAAATATCTGCTATTTCAGTTGCAGATGAGTCCGAATTATCTGTACCCAGAACACTTGGCTTCGAAGTTGTTACAGTGGTACCTTCAACTTCCAGTTTTTCCAAAGTTTGTTCGGCACTTGCCGTTTGCTTTTCTGTAGTTTGACTAACAGATTCAGTTACAACTTGAACACTTTCAGTTGTCCTCCTTGGATCAGTACCTACTTTAGTTTCTTGTAACCATTGTTCGGTAGTACTATCGGGGATCTCCCGATGGGTTTGCTCTTCTAAGTCACTATGTAGATTTAGTCCAAAATCAAAAACTATTGGTAAATCTTTGACAGCTTCCGTTGTATTTTCAGAAACACCATCGGTTGCTGAAACAGTTCCAGTTCCAGTTGCTGTTTCATGTTTATCTGTCGTATCTGTGGGGTCTGAATATGTGCTGGCATCAGTTTTCAATATTTCGTTGGAATTGCTGAATGTGCTTATTTTGTATTCCGAATTATTCCAATCAGTTGTCGTTTTAACCGATTCGGCATTAGTTGTACTGTCAGTAGTTTCACTAAAGATGTCAGTAGTCTTTATTCTAAATTCCAAATTTTCTACAGGCCCAAGTGGTTTATTCAATATTTCCGTAGTTGAGGGGAGTTCCTGCAAAGTTGTAAGACCTTGGAAATCAGAGCTAACCACTTGCGATAAAATAGAACCCATAGCTTCATTCAAAAGCTCATCGTCAGACAAACCTGAACTGGAAGGTATTTCTGAATTTGGATTTATGGTCGTTTCTGGTGTTTCAGTAATCGTTATTGGAGCTTTTGGCGTGGTAGTAATAGTAACACTTGGTATGGTGCTGTGTTTCTGGTATTCGTGAATATTTCCGACAGCTTGCTGTATAAGTTGCTCAATACTGCTAACTAAATTTGGTTCTTTGATAGTACTACTCAATATGTCATGTGTTACGTCTGGTAATTTTTGACTTGTTGTTGAACTTGGACTTGTTGGCCTAAATTTGTTAACTCCTGTCGATGGTCTTGCTGTGGTGCTCTTAGCCAATTCTTTATTGATCTCATAGATATTGGTAGACGTCAAGAGGAGCTGTTGGTATTTATCACCCTCAATTTTGGCAGTTGTGCTTTGGATATTTGAAGTCGTAGCAATATTGTCTTCCACATTCTGATTGCCCACTAACGAATTGAAAGTAATCAACGATTCATCTCCATTTGTATTTGGACTGACATTTTTAAATAGTTCCGTAGTTGACTCCAACTTGTTCAATATACTGGTTAACTGCTCCTTGGTTGTGATGGGAATCCTAGTATTAGTCTTTTCATCAATTATAAAGACGGCACCTATTGGGGTCCTTTCGGTAATCTTTGAAGTTAAAATTTGTGGAAGTTTCGTGTAAGGCTGATTGTTAGTGGTTTGGCTAGTATGCAGTGGGCCAAACAGTTGAATGAAATGCGAAGAGGCTTCTGCAATAGAGCTAGAACTAGTTGTGTGATTTACACTTTCAATCATCTCTCCTTCAGTTTCTTGAGGAGTTGTTGTTACGGGTCTCAGAGTTGTCGTTGTTGTAGTTGTAGTCTTTCTAATTGCCGGTCTGGTGCCTCTCGTTGTAACTCTTGGAATTGCGGTAGTGGGAGTTGTTGTTCTAGGTGTTGCTTTCCTCGAGGGCTTAATGGGCTTTCTAGTTGTAGTAGGAAGTTTCAAAGTGGAACTGGGCACCTTGTAAGTTGAAGGTTTGTAAGTCGACGGTTTACTCTTCAAAGGTTCTCCACTCGCTGTCGTAGTTGAATCTACAGTAGGTTTTGTTAACAACTTCTTGGTCGTAGTTAAGGGTTTCCTCGTAGTAGTCGTCACCTTTCCTTTTTCCGTTGTGATGGAAACTGTGATACTGGGAATTTGCGTAGTTTTCCTAAAAGGCTGTGGTTTCTTTACAATTGGGACTGTTTGATGTTCCAACATGATGGTATCCGGTGTCATACTTGTTTGAGGTTTGGCTGGTTTGATTTCTTCACCAGAATTTCCAAATATTGCCGGTAGAATTACACTCCAAGATGAAGAAACATCCGGTGTGTCCAGAACAATATTGCTGGTATTCTGATTCTTTTCCATTTCTCCTTTAAGCACATTCTGAACATTGCTGACAACATCGTTGACTTTATTTTCGGGCGAGTGGGAGTTCTGATTGAAATATTCACCTTCAGCGTTAGCAATAATGCCTTGGATTTCGCTCAAGGTCATTAGTCGTTTGACAAGGTCACCGGAATCATTGAAGGTGTAAAATTCATATCTGTCGGGGTTGAGGAGATTTATCGGGCTGGCAACTTGAGTTCCAGCAGGTGGTTTCGATTGGGGTTTGCCTACAGCATCAGAATAGTGTTTCTCTGAACCCGTGTCCATTATAACTGATACTGATGTTACAACACTGAAAGCAAACAAACAATTTAAATCTGATAATTTATTAGCGAATTAACATATTTTTTGTAGAAAATTGAACGAACGAAATTATTGGCCCAACAGTTTAAAGATCCACATACATTACCCTCAATTACCTTCAAGTACCTACTTTCATTACCCTCATACATAAAAATTTTGTTTGTATGAGGGTAATGTATAGGGTACTTGAGGGTAACCATTCGGCGCGGCCGTTTGGGCGCAGAGACAGTATGGCGCGGGACTCATCGGTGCAGGGAGTAGTTCGGTCGCAGGTCATTTTTGGCGCAAGTATAAATATATTTAGAGAAGTTCAGATTTTCATAATATATTATTATACGTTTAATTTCTGAGCACCAAATCTAGGAATAATATATCTACCTATTTCCAATGTTTGACAAAAGTTTTTCATTGTTACATGATTCTTGTATATTTTGCGTTGGTACATCAAGTCATGTGCAGCATTGCGGTATTAAGTAGAATCTCAAATAATATAGTCATTTCTAGATTTGGTGCTCAGAAATGAAACGCATAATATATTATTTATAAATCCGAATTTTTCAAAATATTTGTATATTTGCGCCAAAAATGACCTGGGCCCAAACTACTTGCGCCCAATAGTCCTTGCACCGAAGAGTCCCGCGCCAAACTGTCTCTGCGCCCAAACGGCCGCGCCAAAACGGCTGCACCCAAAGGTGCCATTCCGCTTGAGGATACTTGCGGCCGTTCTCGTCTTCCTCTTTTACTACTACTACGAACAATAAAGAAACAGTGATAATATATTTTCTGCTCGGTTGTATATATTCACGCAGCATTTGTTTTTTTTTTTATTCAGATTTTGTAATGATTTTTGAAGTTGCAAATACATATTTATACATTGTTAACAGGTGTGCAAAAACACTACCATGCATTTACTATGTTTGCGTTGAAAAATCAGTAACTGTTTAGTTACAATTTATAATTATTTCTAAATGTACACAAAAAAATTAATGCTGCGAATTATACGACCAATTATGAAAACAAAAAGCTGCAAAACTACGTTTCAACTTATAAAAAGTTGAAATAGACAACAATTGTCTATTTGTTATCTATTAAAAATCGATCATTGTTTTCAAAGTGTTTGTCTCTTATTAAACAATTGAATTTGGTATGTCATTATTCTTTTGTATGTCATTATTTTTTTCCTTCATTAGTTTCATCCTTACTTTTTGTAGTCTTGCGCAAATAACTAAATCAATGAAATTCCAATGTTAATCTGAAATTTGTGGAATAACTTTTTATGTTATACTTTAGAGTCCTCAGAGTTTCACATAGTGACCACTCTGACCTTCTGACTTCTTCTTATTATGAGACACTTAAGAACCGCAAAACGCATTTCACCTAGTTTCCAGCTATACAAATTCATTGATATACTGTGTGTTCCCCGTATCCAGTTGCCAGTGAAATGCAACATTCATGTACTTAAGCGGTTTTCTCACAATACATAATAGCAACTTCCTATGCCAGACCCACAGTATAATCAATATATTTTCTTTCCATGTTAATTTTGTGGTTTAATGTAGAAAATATTCATGCGTATGGTCTTCCTTTGTAGGTACGGTACGGAATGTATAATTTACGTTTGAAATATGCAAACAGCACCAACAATGAGTTTATTCAGTACGAATGTGAATAAACTTTTAAACTTTGTATTATTTTTAATTTTTATTAAATTTTATCACAATTATTAAAACAAGTGTTGTAAGTTTCTTCTTTATTTCCAAAGTGACAAGTTCTGGAACTTTTTTTCTAAAAACTTTTGTTGAAATATTTAATAAATGATGTAAATTTAAATTATAAAGTAATTACCTTGATCCTAAGACTTTTCTTGATACAGCATCATCCCTATTGTTCTCCTTTTCAATATCTTCAACATTTTGTGTACCTATCGATGGATACGCCCAGCATGATTGTCGACAAGTGAGTCCTGCGCTTAGCAGGATCAATAAGACCAACATTTTTCTTCTTTTGTATTTAAAAAATTCTTGAAAATCTGTAAAGAAAAGAAAAGACCATTTTTGTAAATAATAGTTCTCATAGGAAGAAAATTATAATTTTATAAAAATAATTACATATTTTTTACAAAATTACGCAATTAAAATAATTGGCCCAACAGTTTAAAGACCCACATACATTACTCTCAAGTAAACGCATACATTACTCTCAATTAGCCGCAAGGACTCTCATACATTACCCTCAATTACCCTTAAGTACCCACATTCATTACCCTCAATTACCCTTAAGTACCCACATACATTACCCTCAATTACCTTCAAGTACCCTCTTTCATTACCCTCATACATAAAAAAAGTTTTCAGAAAAGTTTTGGATTCCTCGTAATAAATGATAATTATTTAATAATTTGCCTGTACATATTTTATAATTAATTATGCAATATTGTTTCAGATAATGAGATAATAGATTACTCTATGAAATGAGAAGCAAACGTAATCTTTTTTTTTTGTTGTCTTTCAATACGAATTATTATATTATTATTGTTATTATTTTTATTATCTGCATCAATGTGCGGAATTTTTTTGTTTGTTGTTAGTTTTTATAATTTGATTGACGCTGCAGGTGTAGCACTTTGAGGTCTTGCTGCTGGTTTCAATCAACGATATTACTGAAAAGAGTAGCAAAACAAATCAATGGAAACATTACTTCTTAGAGTACTTTAAGAACTTATTATAACTGTGTTAGGTTAGAAGCGGTAAAACTATAAATAAAAAGAAAACTTCACACAATATCTCAAAAAAAAAATATCATAATGAAAATGATTACTTGAAGGAACAACAAAGAATTATTATGAATTGGAGTTACATACACTAAGATATGATTAAGTACGTTAAGCCTGTTTCATAACCAAATATCTTTCATTCATGTAATTATGACATTTGTAAAAAAAAGTATGAAAAGTTGTGGAAACGTGATACGGATTCTGGAAATTACATACTAAATCTTTTTTCTACACCTATTTAGTTATATGGTCATTATTAGCATTTTTTCAGTGATTAATGGTACCTATAACTCACTACCGTGAGTTATGGATTTTCATAAATCACTGCAATTTCATAACATTGATCGCGTAGATCATTTAAAGTTCAACAAGATTTAACGAACTTGAAGTGACAGATCCAACTTATCTATATGATCTAAAATCTCGAAAGAACCCGAAGAATTCCGACTATGGCTTTATGTGTATCGCCCGCCATATTATTACAGCTGTCAGTTGCTTCATCGAGAACATCACAATGTGTATTTTCTGTTAAAAATAAGTGCAAGGTGTAGAAAAATCATAGTATTATATTCGCGTTATGGCCATTGTTCACTCTGATGAATTGCGCCACTCGCAATCGTGAACAATGACTATCATAATCGCTCAAATAATAATATACTATTTTTAGCATTGAGAAAAGGAGTACAATCAGTGAATCAACATGAATCGAGAGGAATTTTGAGGAATTAATATAAAAATACAGTTTTTCTAAGCAAATAAGAGACTTAGTGGGCGTGTTCCACTATTGGCTGAAAATACACCCGAATTAAATACGTGCGAATTTTTAACATACACGAAAATTAGGTACTTAGAATCAAATCAGTGTCACCGATATCTAGTGATTGGTTGCCAGGCCTCATGTTTGCTTGGAAACTCTGTATTACAATGCATTGAAACAGCAAGCTTAAACAAAAATAGGTAGAACAACTGTAAAATATAAAATAAATGTTGATGTATGAATTTGTTTACATTTAATCGATGATCCATGAACAGTTAGCGATTGCCCATTAGACGTGACCTTGAACCACATTTCTAAGTCAACAATTAACTATTTCGATTTATTCGTGAAACACCTAGTATGTGAATAAACTTGATTTTTTGACTTTTATTATTATTATTCTCTGAATTTCTCATTTTCTTTCTCTATAAACATACGTATCATTCGATTTTATCTTTTGAACTTTAATTTTTTGTATATGTACGTCTTTATAGGTTGTTTCACATATATTTTTGTAACAAAAAAAGAAAAGAAAAATTATTACATGATTATTAATTACATACATGTTGTTCATTCATTACTGCGTTGTGATTCTAAAATACCGGTTTTTCCTGCTTGAATAATTGAATCTACATAAAGTTTTTTTTTTAAGTTTTAAGCTAATATACAAATCAAACCAAGGTAATAAATGTTAAAAGTTATGTTTTGCTTGTATCCTATAATTTGTAGTTGTAACATAAACTTGTTGATTAATATGCGGCATTTCGTGACGACGCAGTGTCTAAATTATAGATATGCATAATTTGACAGGTGGTTTTTGGTAAAACAATATATTAAGTCTTGGAATAAAATTACGTATCTACAATATTAAGTTTATGCCCGAAATTGCAATTTCGACATTTGCCCTTTTCATCAGTTCAATTGAGAAATTTTTATTGATACGTGTTTGTGTACTGTTGGCATTTTGGAATTTTGTATGCACCGCGTTTATGCGTTTTGTTCACATTTCACGCACATTGTAAAATAATGCATTCTAATCTCTAATAATGTATAACATTATTGACAATCCAACACGTCTTTACCTACTTAGCCCATGGTATTGTCTAAAAGTACAATTAAAGTAAACTACGTGCGAAATAAATTGAAGTTAACGCGTCAATTTCGAATAAAAGAATGAAGGAAATACATAAAATTGCATTTATTTGATACAGATGACCTAATGCCATTCAGGAAAACATTTGATTTCAAATACAATATAAGATTATAACAATCATTCTATAACTAAGAAAACAAGAGACTTCGTGGGCGTGTTTAGCGCGGCCATATTGTAAAAGTACAGTCCGCGTAGGAAGCATGAGAATATTGGAAACATACGAAAATTAGGTACTTAAAATCAAATCAGCATGCCAATTATTTCGATGTTTATGTTATGATGGATTAATTTGTAACATTAAACTTCGAAAAAGTGTTTTTGTTTGCATCAACATTACAAGATTGGAAAATTCACCTGCAATTTTTAAGAAAAGAGTTTTAATGATTAATTCAAACAATTCAAGTGTTAATAAATAGTAAAATGTTCAAACAAGCAAATATGAATGCTATTAATGCAAAATTATTTCAAACATCTAATATTTAAATATTGTTTAAAGTGCCCCAATAATTCAGTATGTGAATGATTTGTATATTTATGTTATGATGGATTAATTTGTAACATTAAACTTCGAAAAAGTGTTTTTGTTTGCATCAACATTACAAGATTGGAAAATTCGAATAAATTAATATTCAAACAACTAATGTTTATTACTTTAGCGCACTTGAAATCACCGCATCTGCAATTTTTAGGAAAAGAGTTAAATTCCAAATATCTCTCTAAAAACTAATTTCCAAAGAAATAAATAAAGTTGCTTTGAATTCAACTGTTAGTACCTAAATGTATCGTATCAGGTTGAATTTATCACAAAGTAGTGCCATTTGAATTTATCACTTGCCATCAGTCTTTTTCTGACGTCATTACATGCGCAACCATTGAAACAAGTCGTACAAAAGATATTATTCCAGAAACCTACATACCTATCGCTTCGATTCATTAAACCCATCAAGTTCGTATTGAACGAACTATTCGGTCGCTTGTTTACTTTACTATTTACTATTCACCATTTCAACATTTCTCAATTTGCAATTCGTTATTCGCTATTATGACAGTACTATATTCAAAACTGCTTGCGGTCTTTGCAGTTTATGCGTTTACAATTTATAGGCTTTAAAGTTTAGAGTCTACAGATGTCAAATTGTTTTATTGACTATCGGCTGTGGCCAAGATTTCATTCTTTAATGTCCTCAATGTTAAATGTCTCTTCTTACACTTCCATAAAAGTTGGTAAACGGAAACTGTGAAATTCTACCAATAATTTTACGATTTGCTATACAATAAACGACTCAAACACTCAAATAGTATTTTATTTGAGTCGATACTGAATTACAGCAATTTTATTTTATTACATATAAGAATATAAAGGGTTGAGCTAAAAATATATATTCCAACTAATGATGAAAGTTACAATTTCATTCAGAAGTAAAATGATGATAACAGGAATCGTCAATTTTTTTAAACATTCCGTTCTGTCATCTTGCCAAGCCAGTAAGTTTTTATGAAATCGTTTCATTTGAATTTGAATTATAATGACCCTTATTAACATCCGTTTGGCAAAGTGTGAAAAATGATCACCTACCTTTCCTTACTATACCTTCGGTAAGTCAGAAAGTAAAAAAAACATCTTAAACTAACAAGTAGGGACTCTGATTAGATTTTCTCTCAGCTCAGAAATAATTGCTGGTTGAATATAGCTTGAAATGATAATTCAAGTACATGCGTATAACTAAAAGTTGAACCAACAATTCTATGCACCTATATACATAAGCGCCGACTTTATGATTTTCTCAGGGGGGCCGGGGCCAGAATAAGAAAAATAATAATACGAATTAAAAACACAAAACAAAAGTTACGACATTTATTTAACATATATCTCATACATTTGGTACATGTACCTACTAATCATTTGCGCCCAACAATCACGGTTAACATTCAAATTTAACGCTCATTTGGGAGCAATTGCAAAATTGTTTTTTGCACTTGGCGAATTGGAGATTTCTCAGGGGGGGCGGCACCGCTATATTGGCGCTCAGGGGGCCGGAGCCCTTAGGCCCCCCACGTAGTCGGCGCCCCTGCCTATATATGTATACATAGAGAAGAAGTCCTAATTATCCTGCAATTTGCCAACTTCCTTTCCATTTCGTATAGCGTTTCATCTTTCAACAACGTCGTTTGGATTGAAAATGACACCTTTTACGTCATTACGTGATCACTGATTACCTATATTCACCTGCCCGGAATTCAATATTTTAAATATTTAGTTTTAGTGGAAATCCTTCCACTTTTTCTTAGGTTTCCTACACTTGTAGAAGATCAATATGAGTTATGACTGAATCACCTATAAATAAATCTAAAAATAGATGGCAGAAATAAATAAGTACCTACTCACCGGAAAGTGGTTTGGTCCCTTGTTCAGAATGAAGTCTTTTTTCTGACAAAGTAACAAATTTTCTTCAATTAGTTCACCCACATATGCGACATACAGCGCTTCTCAAAAAACATGAGACCCGGAACTATTTGAACTAAATTAAATATTTTTGTGGGCATTAATCGCAAAGTGTTAACATCCGCATTTAGGCCATTTAGTTGGGCACAAAGATGTAACTCCTGATGTTAGTAGTAGTAGATGTTGGTAATTTGTAGCGAAAACCACATCTATGGCTGCAAGTCTAGAGAAATACGTGAAAGGAAACTCTCACCCGGATGTAATTCGAACCCATAGTCGTACGGCGAGCGAGCATCGTACCTCAACCCTCTACTCACTCGACCACCGTGACCGCCCTTTGCTTAGAGTGTACTTTCGCAGCACTGAACACGCCCACTAAGTCTCTTGTTTGTTTAGAAAGACTGTATTCAAGCATATACGCTGCGAGAAGTTTGTAACAAGTCCCACATCTAATATTGCAACTGCTTCTAAGAGAGTAAAAACAAAACTTCTCAACCATAATTGTATTTGTGCTATTATAATACTGAACTGTGCTCGACGGAAACGTTGAGTAAGGCGGCTTGATTGCGCAGTACATTGTGCGCACCAACTAGTTTCACACGTTTTAAACATTAAAAGGACGCGCGAGACTTCAAAAAGATGAAATGAAGTCTTTCATAATCAAAATTCAAGCATTGACATTGACAGGTGTGACAAATACGCAACAAACGAGCTTACCAATAGCAACAAGTAATTCAAATTTGGCGCGCATTTGTGGGAGGAGCATATACACGTGATTACACTTAACGAGTACAGTGGCGAGACAGCAAAATGTCACTCGGCCGGTCGGCCGCGGGTTGGGCATGTATATACCAACCGAGCACTCGGCCGAGAACACTCTCTCGCCACTATACTCGTTGCATGTAAATGTGTTCGGCGAATACAATAAAAGAATGTTTTTTCTAATGAAATATTTGTTGAGTTTTTCGTTCTTATGCTTGCATTAGAACCGTTAACCGTTAACACCATTTAATTAAAAATATGACACTTTTCCAGATTTATAGGATTCACGGAATTTAAACCGAGGGCGGTCGATCCGCGTTACTGCTATCGTTTATGCCGTGACTACACTATATTTGGACACACCGTATAAGACAAGTTAGTGCAAGATTAATAGTAGAAATCTATAAATACATATAGTTCATCCATCATTAACCTCCTACACAAGAGTATAGCAAACAAAATTGTATCTAAAAATAGTTTCTGCATGCTATTTTTGAAACCTTATGGACAAATATAACACAAGATTTAAGAACAAGACTGTTAATTATGAAAATAGTGTGACAATACCTACTGGCCGTCCGCTACTATATAGGCCACCAGTCGGTCATTCCTCATCGTCTCCGTTCCTACTCACCGATACCAAATCCAACTGCTTTGTAATTTGTTAATTGTTACATTGACTGAACTGATGCATTGTTATTTTTTTTAGGTTAAGTATCAATTTTTTTCATCTTCATAAAATTTTGATGTTGCTCCTTCATAAACTTCAGTTTCCATAATTTTATGTTCTAACCCTAACCTCTAAAAATTTAAATGGTCACCTAAAATTTACAACTTTATGGGATTTGAATATAAAAACGTGTGGAAGCAGAAATTGAGAAGAAAAAGAAGTTTATACGTACACAAAAAATATTATGTTTGAAATAACAAGAACAACTTCTTCATTATGTTTTTTTTTTCTCCTCACCTGCAAAGCCATATACATTTTATTAATCAAAAGTTTTAATTCTTTCCTTGAATTTATTTTAATGGAAACTCACCAAATCAAGGAAGACTTGAATTCGCAAAGTATGATTGTAATAAGAAGATGTTGTATACTTAATTATATTTGAAGTAAGAAGTTGGTATAACCCAGGGGTCGGCAGACTTTCCAGTGAGAAGAGCCAAGTTGTGAAGAAAACATGATAACGAAGATATCAGAGAGCCAATTTTTATTTAAAACTTAGTTAAAACAGTAACCTTTCATCGAT
>JARJEB010028732.1:0-10885 GCA_030264535.1 Liometoxenus newtonarum
AGTATCCTAAGATTCAAACAAAGCTGCGTGCGGAAATTCAAAAAGATATCAACGTAAATGGTGGAGAATACACTTACGATTGGATCATGACCAATGAATATCTGGACATGGTGATTAATGAGACCCTCAGGTTGTATCCCCCTCGATAGCACTGAATCGCAGCTCAACGGGCAATTATCTGCTGAACGATTTGGGATTAGTCGTGCCAAACGCTACTTGCATGGTGTTTTCTTCGATGGGATTCCATCACGATAGAGAAAACTTTGCGAAACCTCTGGAATTTGTACCAGAACGGTTTAGCAAGACGAATAAGGCAAATATCCAGCCGTTTACAAACGTGCCATTTGGAGACGGGCCGCGCTTCTGCATTGGAAAGCGATTTGCTTATTTGCAGAGCAAATTGATGTTGGCTAAGATTATGATGAATTTCGAGGTGATACGCAGTGACAAAACTGAATATCCGATGAATATTAGTCCCCTGACTTCAACCTTATTGTTGACGACACGTGATCCGCTTTATTTTAAGTTTAAACCGTTGTAAATTTATTTCAATGGAAAATTGACCGAAGGCTGTTGTGAAGAAAACTAACATTTTTTCTGCATCCTTGTATGTAGAACAAGGATAATTATTCCATTCCCGGTAGTATATACCTAATATTTCTTGTTTTTTCCGGATATAAATATATGCTTGATGTTGGTCAATTTAATGCGCCAAATTTTGTTCCATTGATTGTTTTTGAGATATTTGATGAAAATTAAATAAATAAAAATAAATAAAAAAGTTTTGGATATTTTTCAGCTCTAGCATCTAAAGAGAGCTTCTTTGTAAGTTTTAAATTTTGTACCTTTTTGCTAATTCGAGCCTTAATTGAATTAGTGAATTTGTGAACAAAATTCCGGCCGAACCAAGCAACGGATCGGAACAAAACTATACGGGTTCATACGGATTGCAGTAAGACTTGGTTGGAAAATCAGCAAAATCGTCCTTCTCCTCCTAATCGTAATCTTTCATGGCCATCGCGTGCCCTTAAGTAATAAGTAATTACCTCAACTTAGGCAACTCGTCGTGCGCTGCGTCTGGATAACACATCCTGCGTGCCAGTTAGTTCGCAACCTTCAATACATACCGTACTAATTTAAATTTATAATCAATTTCTGTAGGTAATTAGCATAAAAGAATTTTGAATGTTGATGTAATTGCATTACTAGAGGCATGATGAGTCGAAATGTAATACAAGGTATTAGCGTATTTGCACTTGAAGTAAAATTTAAAAAAATATCTAAAGTATAATAAAGCGATTTTGGAATTTTTGGTTCGGTGGGTATATGGACAATTAAAAATTAGTGTTATATGGTAGACAACCAATAAAATTAGATATTTCAGTTCGCAGCCAAAATTGAAAAGTGATTTATTGCATATGGAGCTCATAATTCTTTCGATTTATAAAAAATCAGGCAAAAGTTTTAAAGTCGGAGACGGCGGGAGAAGGCTTCGTTTCCTTCTGAATTTATTGAGACAATAAAGTTATCATTTTCATTTACTAGAACTGCGCTAAACTTGTAGCCAAAAATGTGGTTTTTTCGGTTTGTTTCTGGTTTGAACGCGGATATGACAGTAGGAAACGTAGTTTTCAAATTCTCTAGTTAAGCAATATTTATATAGATGGCGCTAGGAACATTTCTTACATCAACACAATAATGAAGCAAATATACAATTACCAAATAAAATTAATAATTTAGAACTGTGATTGTCGACTACAACGGTCTCCATTTCCACGTCTACTGCAGGTGCTTTCGTTTCACGACTGAAATATTTGTGAAAACTAGTAAATTTTTCCTCTGAATACTGTGAATTGGGATAACAAAACAATGACGTTGAATTGTAAAAATTCAAAAATAATTAATTATTAGTAAAAGATAAAACTATACTTACAGTTGGGATCGTCTTCCAAAGATTCCTTTATTCCTTTTGCCCCTAGATTTTTAGCTTTATATTTATTGGCCATTTTAACAACTACTTTTGCACACTTTACAAATTCAATTATATGATATATTAAACCACAGAGATGTTTTATTTCGTGAAAATAAAGAAACGAATTTGTAGAATGTTCATGTCCTGCAGCACTTTGTTCAGCCCAATTTACACAAAAGAGCGGGAAACCCAATAACCTGATGAAATCTGTTCCAACCACAGATAATTAAACATAATAACATTTTGATTTTATCAAATTTCCTTAAAATTTAATTTGACTTTCTGTGTTGTGGAAAAAATGAAAATTGCTAAATCGCTTGTTGTTATTGGAAGCAAGTGAGTGAGCAAGTCGCATGTGTGTGGTATCCAATAATGTAAAAAAAGCGAAATGACAAAGACGTATTGGTTGTGAAACTTTTGTGCAGTGACAGATTTATTTATGACTTAAGATGTACGAAGGGTCGCTTTGTTAGTATATGTATAATTTAAGTTTGTGCATGCTGATTCTATTTCTTTAAGAGGGCCATTAAGACTTTAAGTTAAGTTATGAATTTTTATTCTTGTAAAACAATATAGAATATTCAAAGCTTTATATATACATGGTGATTTATTTAACTCGTTGATTAAAAGTTTTCGAACTTCCCATTGTGGATAATTAGGATAGACCTTAATCAACCGGACCTCTTTACTTAAATTATTTTCAGATTAATTGCACTTCCGGTTATACCGGAAGTCGACATCAACTTCGTTACTACAAATTGAACCCCATATATTGTTATATTTTTGGAAAGAGCTCTTCAAGACCTTTCAAACAAACCTACATATGTGGTATTTCTTGTGGATAGTTTACTTGTTATTTCCGCTTTAATGACTAAAAGTGCGAAAACATGTTCCGCTAAAAAAAAATCATATCATTGAAGGACGGGGTTACAACTCTTTCAAATTTCGATTTGAGATAGTTTAGTTTAGAAACTACAACACTTAATGCGATGAATTAAAAATGGGACGAACGCCCCTATAATTTTAATGCGGGATCTGATAGCAGATAGATAATTAAATTCTCCACATTTCACATGTAACACTTCCTATACCTATAGTTTATAGTTTTAATTTTAATTTTTCTGGAGTTTTACGTCAGTTTCTGTTATTAGTTGAATATGCTCCTGTTTTGTTGTTGGCATGGTGACGTTGCACGCACCTTAAATTGATATATTAAATCTAAAAATTCTGAGTTAGATAACATTTTTAATGAAGTTTGTACTGAATTGGGACAAACAGTATGTGATGGTGTGGACAATTATAATTAAAATTATGATTAAGCTAAAAATTAAAAACTACCTAATTAATTTAATAAAAAGTTATCTAGATAATAGATGGATAATCTATGACAATGCCGAATACAGAATTAACAGGGGTGTGCCCCAGGGCTCAGTATTGGGGGCCTTATTATGGAACTTACTATATGATGACATTCTTAATACCGAAAAAAGAGTAGGTGTAGATTTCTACGCTTTTGCTGATGATTTGGGAATTCTGTTCACAGATCAGAACACTCAAAATCTTGAACATAAAATTAACAGTACAATTATGGACGTTGCAGAAGAATTTTCAAATTTAGGGCTAACCCTCGCAATAAAAAAAAAGGAGGCAATATGTTTTGGGAGTTATAACTTTAATTTGGATATTAGAATCTACAACCATAAAATTAATTTTAAAAACAACGTGAAGTACTTAGGTATAACTTTAGACAGTAAACTAACTTTTAATAGTCATATTGAGAATATTCGCACAAAATGCGACAAAATGATAATAAAACTAAAAAGACTTCTTCCAAACACGAAGGGTGCAGGATTCCATAAAAGGAAAATTATATTTTCAATAGTTGACAGTATTCTTCTGTATAGTTGTGAAATTTGGGGGCCTAGATTAAAATTCGCAAACTTTGCTAACAAGCTTCTGCATACAAAGAAGAAATACTCAATACGTGTAATCTGTGGCTATCGTACAATAGAGAGCTACAGTGCATGTGTGTTAGCGGGCGTGATCCCTATCAATTTAAGAATTGAAGAGCAACTGTTTATCTATTTGAACAGAAACAATGGTCTAGGGAATTTTTTTTTAAATCTTGGCAGGAAAAATAGCTTAATTAAATTACAATTAATTTGGAACTCTTGTAGAAATTTGACAAGGATTTTAATAAGAAATTTAGAGGCCTAGAAAATTTGGGGAATTAAACTTTTACACACTATGGTCTTTTGCCGAGCTTGGGATCACGCTAGTGAAAGGGTAAACAGAAGTTTGGGTGTAATTATTGACATAAACAATATTATTGAATTAATGTTAGAAAACCAGGAGAAGTGGACCTTGATAAACGACTATCTAACAGTAATTATGAGGAGCAAATTCGTTAATGAGAATAAAAGGGCTAACGGCGTATTACAAAGAAGTATGATTACACAATTGGATGGTGCTCAATAAAATCTGAGGAATTAAGTGTCACTACTCTGGAAAATATGAACTATCAAGGTAAGATAATTTGGCAATATATGATTATGTGCCTTAAATGTGGATAAATAATGAGGAAATAAGTCATTTAAATGAAACAAGTTAGTTTACAAGCTTGAGAGTTATTAATTATAGTAGGTATATATATTGGATAAGAAACTATAAATTTATATCATAGGGGCTAAACCAGTTGCAGTGAACACGTTACGACTTTCATGTGAGAAATGGATCTAGATTGGTTGGATAATTACTTCTGACTGCTTTAAAAATATACGGACAGAGTCATAGATAAACCGCGCAGGTAGTTCCTGTGCCTCTGCCGGATTATGAATTCAAAAACTTGATACTTATGTCTTTACTTATGTTAATGTCATATTTAATTAGGATAATGTCATCCTTTTGTTTGTATTTAATCTGAGTTTATGAATAAATGCATTAAGAGAGTATGTGATGGTAGGATCATATTCAACGAATAAAGGAAACTGACCTAAAATCCAGATAAATTAAAATAAGTCCTAAATTATACAAGATAGGTGTATAGGAAGTGTTTCATTTAAAATGTGGAGAATTTAATTATCCATCAGATACCGCAATATAATAATAGGGGTGCCATTTAACAAAATGGCGTTCGTCGCATTTTTAGTTTATCGCATTAAAAGTGTTGCCGCTTCTAAACTATAAAGTCAAATTGAAATTGGAAAAAGCAAATTGTAATTCCGTCCTGCTACCATGAACACTAAAAAATGCATTTCATTCAGATAAGCCATAACAATGATACAATTTTTCTAGAGGGACAAGTTTTCGCACTTTTATTTATTAAACCGGAAATAACAAGTTAACTATCCACAAGATATACCACATATGTAGGTTTGTTTGAAAGGTCTTGGAGAGCTCCTTCAAAAAATGTAACAATATATGGGGTGTTCCATTTGAAATTACGAAGTTGGTGTCGATTTCCGCTATAACCGGAAGTGCAATCAATCTGAAAATAATTGACGTTAAGAGTTCCGGTCGATTAAGGCCTATTAATTTTTTCAGAATTTTACCACAATGTGAAGTCCGAAAACTTTTAATGGACTTCTTAAATAAATCACCCTGTATTTAATTTCCTATCAATGGAATCACGTTTTTAATAAAGAAAATATTGAAATTAGTATATTATTGACAAATCAGTAATCTGTCATATATATAGTAGGTAAATGAATATTTTTTTAAAAATTCCTAACTCAGGCAGAAATTTGGAAAGATCAACTTAATATTGTGAATGCCAATGTTTTACATATTTATGTATTTGAGATGCGAATAACTGAATAAACTAGATATTATTCAATTTTAAGAATGCTTATCCCTTCGTTTCATCTATAATATCAAATAAATTATAATACCTAGTACTTATACTAGTAAAGTAGTCGAAACACGTTTCAATTTCATCAACTACCGCTGCTGGGTAGATAGACCAGTAACTCTGACTTAGAAGGTAGTTCGCTTGTTTAGATACCTCTTCCGTACCTCAATGGTTTAGGAGCATAAGAGCTAAAATAAATAATTAAATTGATATTATAGAAGAAACGAGGGGATAAGCATTCTTAAAATTGTTTATACTTTCATATATTTGTTTCTTTATAAGTACCTATAATAATCAATGACATTAGGAATTAAGAGTCGTATTATGTGTTTATTAGTTTTACGATCGCCTAGTTCTACGAAATCCTAGTATACTCGTATGTATATGGTCGGAAAGTTGTGCGGTCGCACCGATTTATTTTATATGTAAAAAAAATTAAAAAAGTTGTGCAGTGCAAACCCTTACCTCTTCAGTTTTATAACATTGAAAAATACAAGACTTCCGAGAAAACTCCTGCATAAACACCTTGCACTCAGCTTATTTGAATTTCTCCTTACTATAATACCTAGGTATTGTCGGAAAGTAATAAAATACTTTCAATATTGTCGGAAAGTAAAAACTATTCATTTTGACGCTATATTAAATACAAAATTTTTGTTTTAATTATGCTGGTGTAAATTTCGTTCGTTTTAAATTACAAATTTGCAATTATGTTGATGAATGTTAATTTCTAGCTTATGTAATCGATTAAAATACCTTTTGCACACTTTCAAAGTTATAGCAACATTTATCTTTTTGAGTCATGTTAATCAAGCGAACAACAACTGGTTTTCGTGATGTCATATATAACATAGGTATTTATTAATTAGTATTATCAATAGTTAATTATATTTTTAATTTATATCATATTCATTAACTGTCAAAATTTACAATTGCATTTTTTCTGCAAATTTATGACATTCGTTGTACAAACTCTTTCTTTGTTTGCAAGATAGTAAAATTAAAACATTGATTAATTATCATAACCAGATTAAATTGTAATATGCACTTTTGGACTTTTGGGTTTTAATTGCAAAGTTTTTACTCTATTGATAGGTAGTTCTGGGGTAGCTGTTATTAACTACACACTGGTCTACACAACAATGAATGAGTGTAGATCAATTTTGTTTCAACACACAATCTCAAGCAAACATAATTTATACATATGCTCACGTAGTTCATAATAGTTTAACGTATAGAAAGTTGTTAAATGACAAGCCGCAATAACAAATAACAATTAGATAAATTACGTAACCAATTATACAAGGCATTATTGTTGTTATTTAGTTTTACTGAACGAAAATAATTTTCAATGTATGTATAAACTTACGTGTGAGTATGCAACTTATTTTTGCCCATGTTGGTAGCTTCTTATTCTTTTAATTTCACTTTAATATTGGTCACGGGGATTTAATTAATTAAAGGGCTTCACGCACCAAAACCAATTTATGTAAACGCCTCTTCTTTGTCGTTTTTATAATATCCAGAAATACAAGTGCGGCAGGTTGTTGCGCCACAAGCAAGGCACTGTAAACAACTGAAGTGGACCGTCAACCAACCAAGCAAACCACACGAAGGACACGCTAACGCGATCGTTCATCAACTGGTCCCGAACGTATGTTAAAACACGTATGATTATAGTCGACCGGTCAGCTTTGTTAGACTTGATATAAGTGAGTAGTGAACGTTCCGTTGCAATGGTAAGTGATGTTAGGCGCACAACAGGTGCAAGCAAGCTGGACCTTATAGAGTCTCTTTTCAAAGTTATTTGTATCTCATTCTTTCAATCCTACTCCATTACGACGGTACGCTACTTTAAACTTCTATTAAATATCATCAAGATTAAAACTTTGCAACTTGGCTGAGCCAAACAACTATCGTGTGAACGTGATCAGAAACTGCGCGCGCTGCTCTTTAAACAATGAACTTGAGAAAATATAACTATGAATCTATGCAATATGGTTAATTCAACTTAATCCACTGATGAATGAATATTTTTAAAATACTTCAATTTCAAGAGCCAGCTTATTAGGGTTCTATGTGCAGAATTCTATAAAGTAAATATGAATTTGTAATAAGTTCTTGAAGATTTCAGTATATGTTTCATCAAGACGGTGTTTGTTAAAGAAAATAACTTTAAGCAGCTTAGCGAGGACATCTAGAAATACTACAAAGAAGTACCAAGAAGCATTAACTCGTAGCGTTTACACAATGTTCGCAGCGAACTGTCTAATTTCAAATAGATTGCTAAAATGCCTATATTTTTATTCTGAATCGAATAACTGGCTTTCATTTCAGTTAGATTTGTGCAGTTATATATGTATAGTACCAAACTAAAACATTTGATTAGCATTAGCTTTATAACTTTAAATACAACATGAATTCAAATGCTTTTACTAGTACACAATCGTCTGCTCTTCAATTAACTTCCATCCAATGCTTTAAATGTCGTTTGTTTAAAAGGACCCTATTATATCATAAAGCGCCCTATTGAGCACATCCTATCTACGTCGATGTTGTTATCTACGTAGGCTGACACAATATTAATTTAACTAGTTTGGCTGTATCAAGCGCCCACACAATACATTACATATAACCTACATTGTGACTTTCCGATACAACAGAAGGTATTTATAGGATAGTATCGTTGTCCGGTTTTCGACGGATCTTTAGAAATCTCGCTTCCCTGAGTCCGAAAAAATAGTTTTTGGTCTGATGTCCGTGTGGGTGCCTCAGTGTGTATGCTGTGGACAAAATTCCGGCCGAATGGGCAACCGATTCAGTCATGGTACGACCTGGTGTGAAATTGAGCAAAATCGGAAAGACGGGCACTTGATTTGAATGTCAAAATATAATTTTTTATATAACTAGCAAATAAAAATACCGCCTTATAAAGATTCTCCGATTCTATGCATTTCAATTCCTCTAACATTTACTCGTAGGATGCATAGCTTGTGAGATCTATAAAGGGTCAAATGTGTTTAGATAAATTCCCGGCCATACCGAGCAACTTGTTGAGACAAAACTTGATACGGGTTTTTAGTGCCGTGGTGGGACGACCTGGTTCGAAATTGAGCAAAATCGGCCAATAAGGAATGGCACTACGGAATTTTTAGTAGAATGTCAAAACATAAATTTAACAAAATTTAATTCAGGTAGAGATTTTATTTCTTTACATTTTAACACCAATAGTATTTTCTCCTAGAACCGTAATTCGGGAGATATTAATTCTTAAATATCAAATGTGTGCTGTGAACAAAATTCCAGCCTATCCGAGCAACTTGTCGAGATGAAACTTGGTATGCGGGTTCAGTACCGTTATGGGACGACCTGGTTCGAAATTGAGCACTTAACTTAAATATCTGAACAGAAGTGTGCGTATTATGGACAAATATGCTCTTGTAGAGATTCCAATTCTGCATTTTTTACACCTAAAAATTTTTTTCGTATGATGCCTAGTTTGACAGATATTAATTCCTAAACTTTCAAGACATAAAATTGCATATAACTGGCTAACTATGGCATCTAGGCCACAAAAAATATATTCCTGTATTCCTGTAGAACTTTCAATTCTTCACATTTTTGTTTCTAAAACATTTTCTCGCAGGATGTGTAGAAATAATGCCAAACTAGTAAGAACTAGTAAGATGTCGAGACGCAAACCAGTCAGAGCGGTTTGTATGAAATTAAAATGATATTATAATGCTTTGAATTTTATCGTAAGAATTTAACTCGAAATCCATTTTAAAACTCGCTTTCGGATTTTTCAAGTCCTTTCCGAAAAAATGGTTTTTGGCCTGATGTCCCGTGTGTGGGTGTATGGGCGTGGCTGTATGTCTGCTGTTGTCAAAATTCCGGCTGAACAAAGCAATGGATCGGAACAAAACTTGGCACACAGGTTCATTCCCGTTGCGAGCAGACCTGGTTCGCAGTTTAGCATAATTGGTCAGTAAAGAAGGGCACTAAGGCCCATAACGTAAATGTCAAAACAAAAATTTTCGAATTACGGCCAAATAAAAAATACGTTCTTATAGGGAATCGAAATCCTTCCATTTTAAGAACTACAACTTTTTCTCGTACGATGCATAGTTTGTGAGATATTAATTCCTAAATTGTCAAATTTTGTGTATTCTTGTGAACAAATTGCCTGACAAACCGCCGAATGCATAGTGATAAAATTTGGTACGTGGGTCGATGTGTATCTGTTGAGAACCGGGAGTAAAAATAAATGAAATCGGTCGGTAACGAAGGGCACTTTACTAGGATGTCAAAACATAGATTTGCGTGTAAGTGGCAAAATATTGCATATAGGAAAAAATAAAAAATATATTCTTGTAGCCCGGGCAATTCTATACATTTTAGTTCCTATAACATTTTTTCGTAGGAAGCATAGTTTGGGAGATATTAATTTCTAAAATTTAAAATTTGCAACAAACAAAACAATGAACGGCAAGAATCTAATGTGTTATGATGACTTATTAACACACTATACCGATACATAGTGTAGCTATATGGTATCGGAAAGTTGTGCGGTGTCCCGCACCGTATTTTTATTTATGAAACAAAAAAAACTGGATTTTCTTTTGTAAGAAAATTACTTTTTTTTCTAAAAAGTACGTTTGGCATCAATGCATATTTTTAAATGTTTCATGAATGGTTTCATGTCAACAAAGTAGGCAACTCACTGTCAGTTAGAGATTTGACATAATCAATTTAATTCTCGATCGTCTCATTTAATTTAATTTTCTTTGTAAAGTTATTCCTGTAATAATTTTTTATTATCAATTAAGTTTATGTTATAAGTTATCAACTATTGTTGATATTTTAAGTGTGGTTCCTGTTGTATGATATTAGCCGTTCCTGTGATAAGTTTTGCTCCTGCTTTATAACTTTCGTTACTGATTTCATTTTTGTTCGTCGTGTTTTAATATTTGATAATGGAGTTTACTTTTAATGAATATGCTGATATGTACATGGCTTATGGTTATTGTAATGGTAATGTTCTTGCTGCTAAACAAGAATAC
>JARJEB010028740.1:0-10344 GCA_030264535.1 Liometoxenus newtonarum
CATTCTTTCAAATTCTTTCAAATGTTTCTAAATTCTTTCAGAATATTTGAAATTCTTTGATATTCTTTCAGAATCTTTGAAATTCTTTGAGAATATCTTTCAAATTCGTTGAAAATCATTCAAATTATTTAACATTCTTTCAAATTCTTTCAAATGTTTCTAAATTCTTTCAGAATATTTGAAATTCTTTGATATTCTTTCAGAATCTTTGAAATTCTTTGAGAATATCTTTCAAATTCGTTGAAAATCTTTCAAATTATTTAACATTCTTTCAAATGTTTCTAAATTCTTTCCGAATATTTGAAATTCTTTGATATTCTTTCAGAATCTTTGAAATTCTTTGAGAATATCTTACAAATTCGTTGAAAATCTTTCAAATTATTTAACATTCCTTCAATTTCATTCAAATGTTTCTAAATTCTTTCAGAATCTTTGAAATTCTTTGAAATTTCTTCAGAGCTTTTCAAATGCTTTGAGAATCTTTCAAATTTTTTCAAATTATTTCACATTAATTCAAAAGCATCCAAATTTTTTTAAATTTTTTGAAATTCTTCTAGGATCTTTCAGATATCTTTCAAATACTTCAAAAATTCAAATTTTTTTAAATTAATTCACATTCTTTCAAATTTTTTCAAATGGATTCAAATGCTTTCAAATTCTTGTAAATTTTCAAATAATTTCAAATGCTTAATAATTATTTTAAATTTTTTCAGAATCTTTCAGAAATCTTTCAAATTCTTTAAAATAATACGAGAATTTTCAAATTCTTTCAAGTGTTTCCAAATTCTTTAAAATTTTTTCAGAATTTTTCAAATTTTTTGAAATACTTTCAAATTCCTTTCATAGTCTTTTAAAATTTTTCACGAAAAAATCCATAATTACATTTTTTTAAATTTGAAAAATTCATATTCTGAACCATTTCAAAAATGAAAATATTTACTTTTATTCCTCAGCACCAAACAATGAATCTAAATAAGTAGATATATGTATAAAGTAAAACATTTGATGGTTCGTTCGTGTAAATAAAATATTCGATAAATGTTCGAACCGCACGCACACTTTTTATCATCCCCTAAACTTCTAGAAACCACCAAACCCCTTAAAAAGTAATTCCATATCCATCCGCAGCAATTTATCCGCTTCGTTTCTTAGATCCTGACTATAGGACCTAGCCTATAAAAACGTAAACATTTTTATTTTATTCCAAAGATACGAATTTTCAACTTCAACCCTTTATCATCCCTCTATGCCCAAAAATAGTAAAAACCTACAAACACAACAGTTAGTTAGATTTAACGGTTTTCCTTTTAAACTCAGCACGCATGTTCTTATTTCTTGTTACGTATATTTTCTATTCCTCTACCAGTTCTAGCATATTCTGTCACTACCCCCGACTTGTATACCTTATATACCTATATCGGTGGTAGTTCGTGCCAGGCACATCAAAAGAAAAACAGAAATAGAATATGCACATTCAAACTTGAAACAGAAAACAAGAATTGGAACGTGTTTTTCATTCGAAATGTAAGTATTAGTTTTTCAAGCGCAGTATTCAAATTTATAATTTTAACTAATCCTTCAATCAATCCTTACCTCCTAACTCATACCCCTTTTAAGTTACATAAGAAAATTTCTTCTTCATTTCAATAATAACATAGTAACATTGGTTATTCGTTTTTATTTCTTTTCTTTTTTTTTGATAAAAACCAAGATTTTTCTTCATATTTTTCGATTTCGATGATTATTTGTTTATTTGTTGTTTATTTTGTTAACTTGTTGTTGTTATTTTGACACTCACCTTAGTTCGTCTTCATTTTTCTTTCGTTATTAGTATAATTTTTGGTGTATTTGTGTATGTAAATTGTGATTAAACATGCTTCAATGACCATTTTCCAATACCCCAAATTGAATAGGTCATTTTCTTATTATAAGTATATCATAAATTCATCAAAATTTTTCAAAAAACACACATATAGAAAGAGAATAAAAGACAAGGACACAATACAACAGCTATCTATAGGATCCTAATCGTTAAAAGTCAATCAAAACCCGAAAGAGTAAAATTTCTCAAGCTTGGAATTAAGTATTAAATATTAAAAGTTGGGAAATTCCAAAATTTGTCTAATTAATTTTTTTATGTCTTAATTATTGACCGACTTAATAATTATTTGGAATAATTTTGAAAAGTTGAATTATTTGTATATAAATTTTAAAATTTCAAGGATAATTTTCTATTTGTCTACAGGTTTACTATATTTACAATTTTGGATTGATTTGTGATCTCGAAATTTAGGAAACTTTACTAAATTTTGAATTTTTTTTTTGTTCTTTTTTCGTTTTTCGTTTTTTTTTTTTTTGGAAGTATACTCTACACGGTCGAACAGAAGCCAACTCACTCGTTGGAGAGTCGTCCAGCATTCCTCGAGTGTCCTCTCCGAAATCGCCGACGAGTTCCGTTGTAGCTGATTAAAATCCGGCAGCTTTTCACAATGTTAGCAAGAGAAAAATGGGAGAAAATCACACAACATACGATTAGTCATTATTTATGAACAATTAAACAATCAGCAATCACAAGAAAAATTAAGGAGTGCGGCTCAAAAATAAAACAAGAAACATACATTTTTTTTAAACTAAAAGAAAAATCAGGACACTATTTTTTTTTAATAAAAATATTTAACATTTAAACTTATAATGAAACGGAAATTTATTTTTGTTGGGTAAAACTAAATTTCGAAATCAGGAAATAAATATTTAGTTAAAAAATTAGACAACAAATAAACAAATTTTTTTAGAGGATTTAAGAAAAATCAGGAAACAAAAGTTTTATTTTTATAAAAATATTAAAGAAGAACTTAAAAAATAAAGAGAAAATTCATTTTTGTTGTGTAACTAAATTTGAGATGCGTCCATCGCGTCGGTAGCGTCGTTGCTGAATGCGAGAGTCCGTTCGACTCGAGATTAAGTTTCACATCGGCGTCGCGACGCTCATCCCCCACTCTCCCTACACGCTGCAGTACGAAGCTCTTGAATTTATTCAAGCCATGTAGATATAGATATCGAGCACGTGTTTTTCCAAGACGCACACACAAACACGACAACGACGCCGACGCCGATGCCGCGACATGAGATAAAATTTTAATTTCTTCTATACGATGGAGCCACCGGTCTTACAATGTCAACAAAAATTCATTTTACGAAAAAAAGTTTTCTTCTTAAAATAAGTAAATGCGAAAAGAAATTATAAAAGACGCGCAAAAAAAAACTGTTTTTCGGTTCTCCGCCCACGAATTTTTATAATTATAGTGTTCGTACAAATTTCGATTGTTTCCACATCACGCACACCGCAGTTTTTTTGCATCTGCTCCCGCAATGTATTCATTTGCAATGAATGAAAGAAAAAATCAAAAAAATGTGAAAAAAATAAAGGTATGGCAACATATGGAAAGTGTAAGTGAATAATAAATAATGAAAAGCATTGAGGCCTTTTGCAGTTAATTAATGAGCGTTTTGTTTTGTTAATTATATAGGTTTATGTGATGAGGGCGATGTAGGTACATTCAAAAGCAAAAAACAAGAAAAAGAAACGTTGGAAACTTTTAAGAAATGAAGAATTAATGTTGAAAAAAGATTAAAATCGATTTAATTTTGTTACGAAAAATCGGTAAAAATGTAATTTAAATAATTTCAATCAAAACTTCCGGTAATATGATGTTAATTCATTGAAAACTTTCAAAAAGTTAATAATTAAAAATATAAATGCACAAAACACCAAAAATTTTTGACCAAACTTATTTTAACTTATTGTAAATTGTCAACAATTTTAATAACTTTGAATGAAAATGATAAAACATTAGAGCAAACTCAAAAATATCTAAATAATAAAAGCCCATTAAAAATTACTGAATTAAGTAATAAAAATGTAAAAATAAAGCAATTATTTATACCATGGTTCAAAATATAGAACAACTACGAACAACGTTGATCAACTTCATGGAAAAGTCAAAAAAAAGAACTTTAAATTTTTTGAACTATTTGCATTTTTCAAAAATTTTGATTTCTTTTCATACAATTTCGTGAATTTTTTGCAGTTTTTAACTTTATTTTGTATTTTAATATTCTATTTGAATCAATTGTTTGAATTGTTTGTATTTTTTGAAATATTGAATTTTTTTGAATATTTTGAATTGTTTAAATTGTTTGAATTTTTTGTATCTATTTGTGTATTTGAATTTTTTTGAATATTTTGAATTTTTTGAATATTTTTTGTATTTCTTGTGTTTTGTATTTTTTGTATTTTTTGTATTTTTTGTATTTTTTGTATTTTTGTATTTTTTGTATTTTTTATTTTTTTTTGTATTTTTTGTATTTTTTATATTTTTTGTATTTTTTGTTTTCTTGTATTTCTTGTATTTTTTGAATTTTTCATATTTTTTATATTTTTTGTATCTACTTTTTGCATTTTTTTTTAACTTTTCCATAGTTATTAGAGTATAAAACGAAGAATTTCTTGCAGACTTACCTGTAATTCATTGACGATCTTCTCAGTCATCATCTTCTCCGGCGAGTTTTGTCCACTTGAAGGCAACTGCTGCTGCATATGTGCCAATTGCTGTTGCGCTTGGGCGAGTGCTTGAGCATGTTGTTGTTGCTGCTGTGCATTATGCGGATTCGGACTACCCAATTGCGACGTATTTGAATTTTGTTGTTGTTGAGCATTGTTGCCACCTTGCACATTGTTCTGTTGTTGTTGTTGTTGGGCCTGCATACTGTTCACAGCATTCGGCGTGTTTGGTTGACTCGACTGGCTGTGCGCTTGTTGCTGGTTCTGTTGTTGCTGCTGCTGCTGCTGTTGTTGCTGTTGCTGTTGTGACAACCCATGTTGTTGTTGCAGCGCCATCACGTGATTGTTTTGTTGCTGTTGTTGTTGTTGAGCGTTGTTGGTTTGTTGCGATGCCGGCGAATGGGCAGAAACGCCCGGCACCGGCGAATTCTGCTGTGACGAATTGGACAGATTCTGGGCCATTGCTTGAGGTGGCGGGCCGCGCGCCTGATTCCAAAAGTCGTTGTTCATCTTAAAGACGGGCCGATTATTCACCTCGGCCATCGGTATCTGTATCGATAAGGGGGGCGCGCGTAGATCCAGGGCGGCGTTTTCCTGCGACTGGCGGTCGAAAAACGGTGATGTCGGCGACGGCTCGTTCTTACAAGCGGCTAGAAAATGATTGCCGGTGGTGGCGGTCAACGAATTCTTAAATGAATTCTGCAGCCACTTGGCCACTAGGTTTTCATGTTCGACTTTCAGATTGTTCAATAAGCCCTGGTCCTCCGTGGTTAAAATTTTTACGGTTTTTGATGACGAAATGCGACGAAATGTCGAAAATTTGCGTGTTCTTCGGCTTGTTCTTTAATGAAGACACTTTGACGACTTTTGTTTCTTTTTTTTTGGTTTTTTTTTTTTGGTTTGGGAACTAACAAACGGTCGGTTCGGTCTGAACGTAACTCTTTACCAAGTAACGGACAGATGTTTGCTCGAACTCGAAGAACCCTTTTCTTGATATATTGTTGGTTTTTTTTGTTGTTGCTTTCTTCTATTTTTTTAGCGTTTAACGTTCTTTTAACTGTTTCGCTTTGATTGCCTCTTAATTGTTAACACGTAAGTCAATCTGAAAATATTACATTTATTAATTATTTATTCAAGCCAACAAAAATATGAAGAACAACAAAAATTATTGAGCAAAAATCAATTTATTCAAAAAGGACGCAAAAGTTGCAACATTTCTTAAAATATTTTGATGGACTTTAAAAATTATTTTGCTGAATGAGGATTTCGTAAAAAATTTATTAATTTTCGAATTCAATCAGCTCACTATCCGTGTAAGTACTTATAAAAAACCAAAAATACTGATAAGTTAGTTGATTCAAAACAATTTCGAAAGGAAAGTTTCAATTACTATTTTTTTCTTAATTTTATAAATAAATATACAAAAATTCTAATTCTTAAACTAAAAGTTTTAGTAAACAAAAATTTTCGTTTTGATTTATTATTATAACATTAAACTAAATTTTTATTATCTACTTCAAACTTAATTATAAAATTTTCTATAGGAATTAGAAATATTTGTTTAGGAAAATCTCAAAAATCAAAAATATATTTTTTTCCTAAATCCTTAAAATTTCGAAAGTGTTCCCAATCGTCGGAACACGTTTGACATTCGCATATTTTATCTTTCTAATTTAACCTTATTTTGTCAAAATAGTAATTTTTTCTAAAAACTAAAATTTTTCCTCTTTCTTTCTAAGAGTAAAAAAAAAAAACTTGCAATCGTAAAAATTATTAATAAATTTTACTCACAGTTGAATTTTCGTCTTATATATTTGAAATATAATTTGATAATAGATATTTTCTCTTTGGTTAATCAAATATTGCACTAAAAACTGAGCGAAAATGACGACAAATCATCAAAATCAACAAACATCAATTGCACTGATAATGCCCAAAAATAATTTCCAAATTTTCAGCACAAAAATTTCCACACAGTCTCACTTAATATATGTTTAAATTTCGTCCCGGCGAAAATTATTATTTTGTTATATTGCACTAGATGTTTTATAATTTTCACTGTATTACGCGATCTTCCGATTTTTGCACTTTGCAAAATTTGTCTTATCGCGTAAATTTGCTCGACTTATCAATTTGCTAATTTTGGACAAAATAAACTTTCCGCCTGGTTTTGTCTTGTGTTTTGTTGATTTATTTATTTATTAATTCGTTTATTAATTTGACTTCTTGTTCATAGTTTGAAGTAGTCGCGGCGCGTAAAATTTTCCCAAGTCCACGTCGCGTGTTCGAATAGATTTCGGCGCGTTTTGAGAGCGAGGGTTTGTTGTGTATATATAGGTATATTATAGGTGAGTGAATAAGTAAGTAGTGCCGCGGCTTTCCTCGAAACGAGAGAACGCGTCTATGCGATAAGAAAGTCGGCAGATAACTAAGAAAAGCGTCGGCGTCTCGTCAAAGACGACCAGCGTCTGAAAACGACGCCTTCAAACTAAGAAAGCGACGAGGGTAGAAAGCATCGCGACGCCGAACCAGCGCCGACATATGCAAGTCGTACGCGCGAAACGAAGACGGCGTTGCGCTACATGGGTGAGTTAAAAGCGCGGCGGTGGCGGCGGCGGCGGCAGCAGCGGTGGCGGACGAGAGACGACGACGACGACGACTACAAGCAAGCAAGAGGGTTGTGTTCGCCCGCATACGAACAACACCAAGTCGTTGATGATGAAGGGAGACGGAACGACGCCGTACCTTAGACCTTAGAATTTCATCTTGAGAGATGAGAGGCGCGCATGTCCGCATATGCCCCCGTTTTTGCCCATCGCAATCGCACTCTTCACTTCTCTTCGCCCGTGCCGCGACGAGACGAGACGCCACCGAGTGGAGTGTATCGTGCCTCAGCGTGCCGTGGAGAAGAAGAAGAAGAACGTTGAACACCGCGCGCGGGGGCAACGCGGGGAGTAAGTTAAGGGTAGAAGTAGCGTGGAGAGGGAGAAAGAAACGCGAAACGTAAGGAGCACTTACACATGTGAACACAACACCCCCCCACCATCAACGGAACGAGTTTACGTACAACTTGTGAAAGTTGGGAAAAAAAATTTACTGACCGCCGAAACAACCCCCCCAAGAAATCGAAAACGTAAAATTACATGAACAAGAGCGACAAGAAATTTTTACTAAACGCATAGACAACGTATTGTTTACTAACCCTCTAAAACTTAAAACGTAATGCACAAGCCATGACCTAAACTCTAAACATCCCTTCTATATAATAACCTCCCTTAACCCTCTTTTTGTAAAGTTTTTTTTTCTCATCTGCGATCGCATGCTTTGCTTTTTTTTTCTTTCAACCCCTACCAATTTCTTAGAACCCCTTCCACTCGTATTTAATGAGCCAACCCACCGCAAACATAAAAATTCAACCCCACTTTTTACAGATTTCCCTCCCTCGACAAGAACTTGGATTTTTTCCAATTTCTTTCGACTTTTTTCCGCGCCCACGCTGAAGGGTTGGTTTTTTTTCGATCCAATTGTGTCACAGACAGAATCACAGGTAACCACCCCTAAATAAGAAAAGTAAATATGATTTCAAAAAAAAAGTCTTAAAATGTTTAAAATTTTAGAAAAATAAAATTTTGATTAACGATTAGATTTTTGTAAGTGTTTTAAGGTATAGATATAAATAACAAAAGACTAACGGATGTTGGTACTTATAGAGAATTAAAACGTCTTATTACAAATGCACCCCAATGCATTTTTGCAAAAGAAAGAAAAACGAAAAGTTTCATTGAAAGACACTACTGGTCTAACAGACAAAACGACTTTATTTTTATCGGAATTTTAATCTTTTATGCAAAATTTTACGTCCACTCGGTCCGCACCTGGATGGTAACTTTTCAAGTCGACAAATTGTTATTTTCCATTTTAATCATTCGAATCGTGATTTGAATAAAAGCGGCGGAATTTTAAATGAGAAAAACCAACCCTTGCATTAATTTGCTTGAAACTTCAACTTTTAACGTTCAACTTTGCGACGGTGCGTTCAGATGGCGCTGAGTGTCCTCTACCCGACGGAAAATCCAAAAATCCAAGGACTTTTTACATTCTACTTCTAATGCTCTAATCCAGGGGTCGGCAGACTTTCCAGTGAGAGGAGCCAAGTTGTGAAGAAAATATAATTTCGAGGATATCAGAGAGCCAATTTTTTTTAAAACTTAGTTGAAACAGTAACCTTTTATCGATTTCGAAGGCTTTGTTATGTCCGAGTTGATGTCTGAAGAGCCGCAAACTCGTATGAAAAGAGCCGCGGTCTGCCGACCCGTGCTCTAATCTAATCAAAGCAACTTGCAACTCCAACTTGTAATAAGAAATAAGACGAGACGCGCAAGATTTGCTGATAAAAATGATTTATGACTTCATTAAAATGGTTTAATAAGTCTTTTTACACTTTCCATGGTATGCGATGAAACGATGAAACCTACTTTTAAGTTTTATTGTTATGTTTTTCACTCGCAATTTTTATGATTTTATCAGCAATTTCTTTGTTGACAGTTGATTTGTTTAATTATTTTATATTATTTAATTAATTTTAATCAAATATGACAGCTTGCAACGCGTGTGTTGACTTGACGTACCTATATAAGTGCTTTTTCTAGTTTTTATCGAAAATGTATGTTTCGGTGCTATGCGCGGTTGCGGGTATTTGCACGAAACTAAATTAAATATTACTTTTTTTGCAACGAATTATAATTTAATAAATGCAAAGGCAAAACTAACGGTGATATGTGATAAGTGATAAGAGCACGACATTTTGTTTGCTTAAGTTTTTCGGTGCGATAAATTTTACATAAAGATAAAAAAGATAAATGTCATCATCATTATCATGTGCACAAATATAATTCATAATCAAATATGGCGCCATAAAAATTATGTCGACGTGGAAAAATTTCATGAGTTAAAAAATATTTTCATATTTTTAAAGATGAAAATAATAATTATAAATTTGCCATTTTTTCTATTTTATCGATTTCTTAGTTTTTACTTTATTTTATCATTTTTTTTTCTTATAGAAGATAAAAATTGTCAGGATCATCATTAAATATAGTTAATAATAAATAAAATTTTTATTAAGATAGAAAAATTGATAGTTTGCAGTCCTAAAAATGTTCAAAACTTAAAAAATAACTTTTTTTAAATTTTAATTATGGTTTCGGTAATCGGAAAAAATCAAAGTGTTATTTTTCCCTGTTTATTTATAAATCTGCAAGATTTTTATTTTATCGATTTGTTAGTTTTTACTTTAATTTATATTTTTTTTAATTATGGAAGATAAAAATTGTCAGGATCATCATTAAATATAGTTAATAATAAATAAAATTTTTATTAAGATCGAAAAATTGATAGTTTGCAGTCCTGAAAATGTTCAAAACTTAAAAACAAACTTTTTTTAATTTTAATTATGGTTTCGGTAATCGGAAAAAATCAAAGTGTTATTTTTCCCTGTTTATTTATAAATCTGCAAGATTTTTACTTTATCGATTTGTTAGTTTTTACTTTAATTTATATTTTTTTTTAATTATGGAAGATAAAAATTGTCAGGATCATCATTAAATATAGTTAATAATAAATAAAATTTTTATTAAGATCGAGAAGTTGATAGTTTGCAGTCCTGAAAATGTTCAAAACTTAAAAAATAACTTTTTTTAAATTTTAATTATGGTTTCGGTAATCGGAAAAAATCAAAGTGTTATTTTTCCCTGTTTATTTATAAATCTGCAAGATTTTTATTT
>JARJEB010028745.1:0-10882 GCA_030264535.1 Liometoxenus newtonarum
GGGGGGGGAGTGTAGGGAAAAAAATAAAAAAAAAAACGCCCAAAAAACCAAGAGGTTGTTTTTCAAAAACCTAAAAAAAAATAAATTGGGAAATTTTGGGGGGGGGACTGCGCCCCCTGCACCCCCCCCCCCCCCCCCCCCCGGTACGCTAATGACGAGATGAGTGCAATTTCAATGTTCGGTTTCACAAATTTCACAGAATAAGCTCTTCAGTATATTCTCTTTCATTTACCAGCAATTCGGGAATGTAGGTACGTTGTTTCGGCAGAGTAATTAATAAATAGGTAATTGTTAATAACGTACACACGTGTTCTGCCATTTCATTTTACATATAATCCTTATAGTGTATATTCGCGTTTATAATTTGCAAATTAGCAATCAAAAATCAAAGAGTTGTGTGTGTTGTGTGCTTATTGCTTTGTCAAACTATACAGAGTGATTTTATATGATTGACATTGTGGTAGTTGTTAGAAATTTATAAATTGTAACAAAACGGATGGGTTTACCTAAAGTAGCAGGCGCGAGTCCGAAAGGCTTCCGAAACTCAAATGCAAGAGCACGTCCCCAATTTCTAAGCCCGACCTATGGACCGTCTTGTGGCGAGGTACGGCGCAAGAGAAAGATGTTAAAACGAGCACGTCCGAGGTAACGCGAATGGAAGCGATAAGGGTCCCCCGTCTGCTCAGCCAGTTTTGTCTCATAATACCTACTTAATAGGCGAAAATAAGGTATTTATGAAATACTCACAAACCAACCAAAGATGTGAATCATTTAACATCACACTGTATTCAGATTTACGGAAATGCAATTCATGTTTTGGAGATGGTAAAGTTTAATAGTATAATATTATATGAGAGATTATGACAGCCATTGCTCACGAAGATGATGTTTGAGCCAACGAGCCGCAAGGCGAGTGGCTCAATTCATCTGATTTTTCTATACACCTTGCACTATTTTTAACACGAAATACAAATTGTGATTTCTCGTTGAAGCAACGAACGAGCACTAACTCTAACAAGTGCAACAATATGGCGGGCGATTCACATCGAGCTTTGGTCGGAATTCTTCGGGTTCTTTCGAGATTTTAGATCATATAGACAAGTTGGAACGGTCACTTCAAATTCGTTAAATCTTGTTGAACTTTAGTAAGGGATCAATGTTATTTAATTGCAGTGATTTCTGAAAATCAATAACTCACGGTAGTGAGTTATGAAAATCCATAACTCACGGTAGTGAGTTATAGGTACCATTAATCACTCAAAAATCCTAATAATGACCATATAACTAACTAGGTGCAGAAAAAAGTTATTTTACACCTATTTAGTCCGTTTTATAGTATGCTAATTAAATCGCGCGCGTGAATAATGAATCCTCGTCTCTTACATTCTTTATACGAATGTTTTAGGTATCTCCATATTTACGAGATGTATCAATGAACTATGATATCATGGGTCAGGGACGAATTTATATATGTATAATAAATATTTTAATCAAATTTGTTTATTAAAGTCGTCCCTGTTTTGCATAAATCGACAAATAAATAAACGCAAATTGATCATTAGCTAATCAATTAATAACCGATCGTGATGATGATGTAGCAGAGTCATCAAGGATATTGACGTATGTGTATATTTTAAAATGCTAAATGCGCGATTATAAATTGAAATAATTTATATAATAAGCTGAATTGAGAGAAAATTCATGAACTATACAAAAATTATCAGAATATTCAGTGTAATTTTTACAAATTGTTTACAAATTACCGAACTGTCAAGTAAAGTGATTTGTCAGGCTTTGTTCACAACACAACCACTGTTGAACAAACATCTATAAGATTGGAATTTAGATCATCATTAAGATTTTAACACAATAATCGAAAACTTTTGAGGCATTCAAATTACCTGTTGTAGAAAAATGTAAAAACCAGAAAATAATACCAGAAAACAATAATAATAATAATAATAATAATACCTATACAGTTGGTCAATGTACCCAAGTAAGCTTAGCAAATAGATACTTAAGAAAGAAAAACAACATTACAAATTATTTAATTTAACAATTTAATTGCAATTTAAGTAGTTTATAGAACTACAGAAGGAAGATATAAATTTAAATAATGATTTGTGTCATCTCTTGGCAATTATTTATAACTAATGGTTATTAATTTCATATAGTCAGCTTTAGCAATGTCTTTCATTATCTTGTATGCTTGATCTAAAATGTGGCAAAAGAAAACCATAAATATGAAAATTAATAACATGAAGTATAAACATTGCTGATAATAGCTGATATTAGGAGTTACTGCGATTACCTATTATTAAATGCAAATTGTCGTTGCTAGAGATAGACTGATTTTCTCTAGAACGGCTAACTATCAGAATTTAAAAACAAATTTTGTTTCCCGAATTAAAAATCGATGCGTTAAATTCGCACCGCACAACTTTTACACTACGACCATGTACACTACGATTTAGAACTCGCTGATCGTAAAAGTAACTTTGATCGGAAAGTGGAAATCGAAAAGAAATTTAGTGCTATTAAAGCGTAATCAATGTCATTTTCGATCAAAATTAATTTTACGATGGATGAGATCTAAGAAATTGTTGTCAAAAAAATTTGCCGTGCGAATTTAACGCACCGATTTATTTATTTATTTAACCGACCGATCCTCGCTGAGCAGTCTGCTTCTCCATGAAATGCAGTTTTTACGGAATAATTTTACATAAACAATAGAAAGCATAATAATTATTACATCAGAAAATAGACAAAAGGAGTACCCCGAGTACCACTAATTCGCTCAAAAATCACGGCCTAAAGAAGAACACCACCAGATGCTGATGATGCACTAATTTATACATCACACCCTGTACTTAATTTTTACTAGTTAAATTTGTATGTGTTCTCATAAAACTTCAATGTTTTCAACGACGACACTTTGCAAGCACAAACACATGAAAATATAGAGTGAATCATCGATTTTACGAGTCTTCACGTTCACAAGTTAGCTAGATAAGTACTAACAAATATGTAAATTTTTAATTAACTTTTCTTGTTTAACTCTGTAACTCATAATGCTTCTTATATATAATTTAATTATTATAAATTAGCTGGTTGCATGTACACGGATATAAAATTGCAACTTACAACAAGTTAAGTAAAGTAGTGACTTTCTTAACTAACTATGTAGGACACAACAAATGAATTAATTTGTTACATACTGAACGCGTAAATTAAGCAAATCAAAACAATTTAATGCTGCAAATAAAGCAATTGACACGGTAACTAAATTATTTTTATTGAGTCAAAATGCAATCATCTTTGTTTATAATATTGAGAGAATTAAACGCATAAATTGGTAAGACATACAAAGCGTCAGATGGTATGAGACATTTTGAAGTGAATTAAGTCATTTGGTGATTTATCTTAATTAATTGTCAAATTTATATAGGGAGTAAGTATATACCCCTACCGAAGAAAAAACGATACCGGTTTTAGTCAAGAAGAATATAGTCGTGCCCATAACGTTTGGAACACGTTGAATTGCAAAAACTTAGTTGACTATTCTAATTTATATTTAAAAACCGACGTTCTCTTACTAGCCGATGATGTATTGAAAATTTCAGAAACGCATGTTTTAATGCTTATTGTCTCGATATCGGCCACTATTTCACCGCACCCAGCGTTAGTTGGGATGCCGGGGTAGAATGGGAACTATTAACTGATGCTAAACTTTTTACAAAATAGTATTCGTGGTGGTTTATGTCAATGTTCAGTACGTCACGCCAAAGCGAACAACAGGTACACTGAAAATATTGATCCCAACAAGCCTGAAACATATTTATGTTATTGGGATGCTAATAATCTTTACGTATTAGCAATTTATTTAAATATAGAGACTGATAAAAAATGGATGAATTCGATTCAAATTTTTTAGATTTTCTTAATATTTTATAGCGGGAAATTTGAATCGACCCCATTTATTTATGATCACATTGTATATCTAAAATAAAAAGAGTGTGGACACTCGAATAATTTTACAGTTCGTAATTCGTATACTGTTTTATAAAAACATCTTAAATAACAAATTGGTAAAATTAAACGTGACATAATGACTGTAATTTCGTAATCGTACTGAACCGAACCGAAACAGCAAACTAACGATTGTTCGTTGTGAATGGTAAAACAAACTAAAAACAAAGTTGACCTGCTAAACCATCTACCATTTATATATACCACGCAAGCACCCAGAAACCTTCATCTAGATACTTATTATTACATACTTACTACATATTTATACTCTCGTTCTTTCTTGTTGGAACGATTGGGATATCGTCACGTTTTTTTTTTGGGCAAATTATATATTTTTTTATGTTTCACGGTTTGCTTCGCACTCAATTCACAGACCAACGTTATAATTTAAACAGTTAGTTGCAAAACTAATAAAAATCTGAAATCAACGTAACAAGTTGTTCAAAATCAGACCGTTTTTAAGTGAGCAAAAAAGTAACAAAACGCCGCAATAAGTAAAGTCGAAACAATTTAGAAATTTGAAAATTGTCTAGCATTAGATTCACACGACTATAGGGGCATATAGGTGGTAAATGCCTTCACTACGAAAATAAGAATAAGAAAATAAAACACTTGGGAATGTATAGAACCCAGAATTGAGGGTGTTGAGAAAAGCGAAAGGCGAGTAGGCATTGTGGGCATTCCCATTGTGGTCACTTGACGTATCTTTTGTTGACTAACATTTTGGGTGGGTTCACGAAAACGCATCAATCATTATTCTTTTATGTTTTCGCAATAAATATGTCTTTAGTCTTTTTGTTCATTGTTTTGCAATTTTAGCGTATAAACATAAATATTCCAGCATCAGTTATTGGAAGACAGAAATGATCCTGGTTTTTCGTTTTTACTTTCCGACTTACCGAAGGTATAGTATAGGAAAGATCGGTCAATTTCGAACCCGGGTTTTTGAAGAATCTCGCGTCCTTGAGTGTGTCTACGTATGTGTGTGAACAAAATTATGGCTAAACCAGGAGACATATCGGGATAAAATTTGGTATTTGGGAAGCTATCCATGTAAAAATAAATAAAATCGGCCGGTAAAGAAGAGCACTATACTTGAATGTCAAAACATAAATTTGCATGTAACTGCATAAATATTGCATTTAGGCAAAATATATTCTTATAGCGCTTTCAATTTTCTACATTTGAATTCCTATAACATTTTTTCGTAGGATGCATAGTTTGTCAGATATTAATTTTTCAAAATTTCAAATGAGTCAAGAGTTCTACTTCTAACATTTATAATTAAATTATCTTCAACTTCAAGATTATTTTTTTTGTATATTTAATGTTTTAATTTGAACGTCGAAAATCTTTGTTTCGAGCATTCGTAAAGTTACAGTTGGCCAGTAAAAAATTAACGATTTCATAATTTCTATAATTCCATTGCCATAAATACAAAGTTGAAGTCGTTTAACTTTAAAATAGTATTCCGACTTCTTAATTTGCTTCACTTTTACGAGAGTAATGTTGTTTCGTATTCTTAAAAGAACACTGAAAACGTTGAAAGTTTTATAAGAACACGTAAGTTGTAAAAAGTAAAAACGTTATTTTAGAAGAAATAAGTTGAAACAAATGCTAACTACTCGTAGATATAACGAAAACTAATGCATTAACGTAAACGCTAAAACTAAAACTAAGTCTTGTAACACCAAATTGCAAATACCACTCAAGCAAAAAAAAGAGTGAGTAGATAAAACAAAATATATAAGTATTTTATAATTTGCTAGACTTGAAAACAAGAAGAAAAAGAATGAAAGATGAAATAAAAATAGAAGGGAACAAAACGCTGGTAGAAATATATTCAAGAAGTGTTACTCAAAACCATAGAGATAGATGCCTATAGAGAGAACATAAAGTCGATTTATGGGAATTACACAAAATCGCCTATTGTAAAAATCACGAAATTTCAAATAGACTCTCCGTCCGCGTCACTAATGTCACTATAGTCTATTTAAAAATTAGGAGGACCAAATGCCAAAGCACAATTTACACGATAAAAGTTACCAAATAAATGACTAGATATTTTTGGCGCGAATTTATCTCTTTTTTTAAATATTCGAGAAAAAGTTACACGCTGGGTTATATTAGCTTAAGGTTTGGTTTGATTTGAAGTTTGTACGTAAAAATTTTGATGTCAAATATTGATAAAATTATAGCATAATGTAAAACGGGCCTAGGTTTTCGCGCGTATAATTTAAAACAATCCTCCTAGTTTTTAAACAGACTATAATCCGTGCGTGTACTTTGGGTAGTCTACATTTTATGGTTTGGATGCCAGCGGCATCAGATTGCATCAATATTGATGGGTAAGGTTCCCTCTGGGAATATTATAACTCTATGCTTCGAACCAAGAAGAATCATAAATCATTCGTAAAATTAGTATACTTACTTGACTTGACTTGACTTACTTAAGTTGTTTCAATTTATTTGTTTTATTTTAAAGGTCGTAAATGGAAACGTTCTAACGCTTCTAACGGTAAAACAATGAAATTTAACTAATAATACAATATTAAGCATAATTTTTATAAATTATGGAAATTATCAACTGAAATCAACACTCGGCCTAGTTTGTTTGTTTGCTTTTTTTAATAAATGTATAACTTAGTATAGTTTATTGTGTCAGAATTCAAGAGATTGATTTACAATCGACTATAGTGGCATGTTATACTAAGTTATACTAAGTGTATCAAAAGAATCCAATGCTCAAATAAATATAAATAAATTTTTCCAGTCCCAACGGTTGCCCTTCTTGACACAGGCGAGTTTGCGTTTTTAATAAATGTATAACTTTAGTGTAGTTTATTGTGTCAGAATTCAAGAGATTGAATTACAATCGACTATAGTGGCATGATATACTAAGTGTATCGAAATAATCAATGCCGAAATAAATAGAAATAAATTTTTTCAGTCCCAAAGGTTGCCCTTCGATTCTTGCAAAATTTAATGATTTTTTGAACACTCCTGTATAAAATGGTTATGATAAAATCAATTTAATTACCCGCACATTATACAACACATTATTGAACGAGTGCATTCACGCACTCATGATCATGAATACGATATGGCATATATAAAATTGGAAAACTAGCAAAAAAAAACTAAAACGATGCTGGTACTTCTCTCATTTTCTCATAATGAAGTTGTTATCTATTATTAAAGGGCGATACGTGCGACATGAAAAATTGCCATCAAACATTAACAGTTCACGGCTTTTCGAGAAGGTCATTGTATCGAAGTATGTTAGTAATTTTAATGATAGCTGACCTTAATTTGCACTTTTTCCGTCAAGATTTCTATATGCATATACCGTGCGTTTATTATACCATCGAACATAGCATGTGCTACGTTCGCAGCTAAAATTAACAAGTCAAACTCATGGCTGTGGGCAGGGGACTTGTATTGCCAAAGACACACCGACGGAGGGGGGAGAGAGGGGGGATGTTGGACGAGACACTCCGATGACAAGTCAGTGCATCAGTGTGAGAGCTATACATCAGTGTGAGAGCTATATTTTGATGATTATTGGAAATCGGGTTGAATCGAGATTCGAGTTGTGCGTGTTGTTTGAAGAAGTTTACAATCAATTCAAATTCAAATTAAAAAAGAAACAAAACTGAATACTGACACTGCCGACAGGATCATAAAAATTAATTACTTAGATCGTGCATCGCCACTGCCATGAGTTTGACTCGTTTTTTTGTAGCTGCGAACATTGCGTATCCAAACATAATTATTTTATAATAACAATAATTTATAGCAGGTTCTGGAGTCACCACCAGCGCTACCCATGGCGCTCCTGCGGCAGATTTGGAACTGCCGCTCTCTGATGGTCAATAGTGAAATTTTCAAGAGGTAGAAAGCAAGCTACACAAATGCTATTGAAAAGTGGGAAACTGTAAATTTAACAAAAGTAGGAAACCTACCATTCAAAAATATGAAAATTATGATCAAAAGAAGAGATCACCACTTTTTCAGAATTTCAGACTATTAAATTTTATTTTAATATAGATACACATTTTAATTTCTATGCTATCTTTACATTTTCATTTGCTTTGCTTCCAGCAACCAGCGCATTCACATTAAGCTAATTTAAAGTTTTTTTTTAATGACTCGAATAAATGACTCGAATAAATTGTAAAATGAATTGAAATTGTTAAAAGTTCAAGGTCGTATTCGTATAACGTAATTCCATAACCAAATGAATTACTAGTGCCGAGTGCGTGGTGCCTAATCTACAAAGAAGTCAAACAAACACGAAATCGCAATTTTATATTAATTAAGCAGCTATTGTAAACTTACAGCGACGGACACGCTTAATATACAGAGTGTTTGTAAATGATTGGCTTACAGTTCGTAAATAGGGAAAATAGACAGACCATTACTCTCACGGACACACACAACCAAACTATAGGTGTCAATCATTGTAACCCACGCTGTATCATGAAGTTGGGAACAAAACACAATGTGATACTGTCTAATGTAGAAGTGGAACGAAATGAAATTTAAAGCCTTCGTTGTTCAAGCTCAAGAAGATTACGTAATACATTTTTTCGTGGAATGCTTAAATTTTAATTATTAACTATTAAACTATTAGGTATTCTCAGCACAGTACCGGATTAAATAAACAAAAGTCAAAAACTGATGTTGGGAATATAATTTGGATTAAACATTTTTAAATAAGTATTAAATCGTAAAATTAAAAGAAATTTATTGCAATTTTACGATTTAACCTGTTTGATTCGTAATTGAAATAATAGAAAAACAATAAAAACAAAATAGTAACTTTTTGGTTTTGAACAATTCAAAACACATGAATTTACAAAATCTTAGATAAACACTGAAAAAAAAGTATATTACGCTTAACGACATCGTTGTTGTTGGTACACAGCAACAAACGAAAAGAAGGTCATAGAAGGCCGAAGTTGACAGGTGTGCAAATGTTGGATAAAGATCAGCTTACCTGAAAGAAAAAGAACAATAAGAATTAATTATATAGACAAAAACAGAACAATTTAAAATCCTCTTGTTAAAATTATTGAATAAAACTAGGAAATATAATATTAAAATAAATACCGAAGGAATTCGTAGAGAAAAAGGAGTTTGGAAATTTGACTTTTCCGTGTTCCGACTTTGTGAAGTTCTGATCATGGTCTAGGCGTCTAGGGTTTTTGGACTCCTTCTTTATAATCGATAAATGCTTATTTAGTACAAGGGCGCGTATTACATAATAAAATCGAGATGCAATTATGGCATATTCAGGTTCAGGGAATAACTTCCCAGGAGAAACGGGAGAGCGCTAAAAATTGCATCCTAAACATAACTGCAAATGATAGAAGAAGCTTGGAATGGAACGTAATTTGATCTGGTTTTGCAAAAAAGCGAACGAATGCCAAAACTGAGTCGCGTACTAAATTTATTAGAGAATAAAATTGAAAGAGATGTATGAAGAAAAAAGGTTCAATCAGTAAAATCAGTGACAAATTTCAGGCAATAATTTTTTAAACTGTTATAATAATCGAAAATTTTGTGAAGTTTAATATCATGATATTAAATATGTTCATTTAAACGCAATAAATAACCGATAATAATAACATTAATAAAATTGAATGCGAAATGGTAAATGCCGTAGATATTAAACATGAAGTTGAAAACGGAATGGAATGAAGAACGCGACATGATGCCAAGAAGAGAACAAGAAGGAGACTACAGAGGAAATGAAAATAGGAAAAGAAGCGAGGAGAAAACGTGTCGAAATAAATTTCAAAAGCAAGTTAATAAGCGAACCCGAATGCCAAGTCATTGTAAATTAAACGTGATCGCTTAATTATTCTATTTCTTTTCCTCTATTTTCCATTTTGTTCTTTCTAAACCTTATAAGAAGAGTAACAATTCCATGACTTGATTTGTTTTGAACCAAAGTTGTTATGGTGTTCGATCCCCGTCGAAAAAGTTAATTTTTCCAACAAAATCAATACACATAAACATTAGAAACCTACAAACACTCAAAAAGTATGATCTATTTATCTCAGATAACTCTTTGTTGTTCCTAATTTGTATTTGTATATATTTGCGCTAACCTAATAAAATATCAAATAATGAGCGAAAATATCTATTATGGATTAACGTCAAATTTATAACGGTGCTTGAGGCAAAAGCAATTATTCACTAATAAAGCAGCCACAATAATGGCTAGTAAAAGACTACTTATAATGAAAAGATAAGCACAAAATATAAACAAGATAAACGAGAACGTGATTGAAACCCATTTTGGCAATGAGGCAAAATACAAATTGTAAAATATACCCAATGGACATTCTTCAGATACCTACGAGATTAATAAAATAGAATACTCGTAAGTACAAGAGAAGAGGCACATCAATAAAATAAATCATTCGCAGTAACAAGTAAAAACCCTTAGTTGTACACAATCTTCATCCCACTTAGAGAAAATTAAATAAAGTTTTATTACTTCGTGATAGTTATAATCAAAAATTGTGAATATCTGTCGCGTAATCATTGCTAAAAATAATAATGCTCTAAGAAACTAAGAAACAACTTTTTCTACACCTATTTAGTTATATGGTCATTATTAGCAATTTTTTTGAGTGATTAATGGTACCTATAACTCACGGTAGTGAGTTATAACAGGATTTTCAGAAATCACTGCAATTAAATAACATTGATTGCGAATCAAAGTTCAACAAGATTTAACGAATTTGAAGTGACCGATCCATCTTATCTATATGATCTAATATCTCGAAGGAACCCGAAGAATTCCGACCATAGCTCGATGTGAATCGCCCGCCATATT
>JARJEB010028751.1:0-12291 GCA_030264535.1 Liometoxenus newtonarum
CACACACACACACACACACACACACACACACACGAGATCGGTTGTGTTGCCAAGTTGATGCAATTGCCATTACATTACTAGAAATAAAAATTAAATGTGCGCGCACTACACGCAGAACTATCAACGATAAACGAATGTCGAACTTGTCGATGTCGAACATGAGCAAGCATCACAAACAGAATTTTGTGGTTTGCTTTGCTGAACTTGATGGAAGAAAGTTTTAGAAAAATCGTGATTTATCGTCGAATATTTCGCAATACATTAAAATAAGTACTCAATTTGTTGTTTTGTTATAAATAATTATTAATAATAATAATATTTATTTACAAAATGAATGGAGAATGTTGAAGATTATCAAGTAAAAACTATTTATATTTGGAATTATTGCATTTTGATATTGTTTTAAGAAATCACAATAATTTTGTTAATAAACGTGTCTTCGAAAATTGCGTGCATGAGTTACTAAGAATTGTCTGTACCAAATTAGAAAGAGTGTTCGATTTGTTTACTATCTGTTTTTGTACTGTTCTTATACACTCCTCCTTTGTACAAATCGAAAACCACTAAGAAACAAAACAATAAAATTTGGAAAAAAAAAACACAAAAATTACAAAATTTGATAAAAACAAATGTTTGTTCTATATTTCTAGTTCGCTTTTCTTCTTCGAAATTCAGTACCAGTCGATATTTTAGATTTATGAATAACATATACATTTTTTCTTTGTTAAGTAAAACGAGACGAGTTTGAGATGCGATACCTTTTGCCAGTAAGTAGCGCGACAATACCTAGTTATATACAACTTATTTGTAGACTTTTACAGTTACGTAATTATTTTTAATAATAACAACAAATGGAGTGTCGTGTCAATCGACGTTTCTAAATTATATTGTACGTATAGAATAATTCAACTATTTGCACAACACAACAGTTGCTTACTTTGATTGGAGTTTGTGTCTAGCCCTAGCGTTCGCAGGAATATTGTTCTTCCGGTTACAGTTACAAGTTGTAGTTAAATATGGCTCTGGTACTCTTGCAATCGATACAGACGATACAATACGAAATTTAATTTTGTTCATTGTGGGGAAGTACTAAGTTGGTGGATAAGTATGTCTGTTTTGTACAACAACAACTACTGATTGCTTACGTGTAAAAAACAATTGATGCTAATGTATATTTAGTATATAAAATTGCATGAAATACTAAAATTTATAATTTTTCCAATGTAGACAACGTTGATAACGAGTGCTACTTAATTATTTTATTGAAATAAGTACAAATAAAATCAAAAAAAAGTTGTTATCGTTGCATTGAAATTTGTAACGACCACATCAACTACTGATAAGACACTGCCAAATTTGCATTGTTACAACTTACATACAATAAGTATAATTGAACAATATTAATATAAAAATCGAAAAATATATTTCTTATAACTATTATTATTTTAGCATATAGTCTTTCGATTTGACCCAAGAAACTACTATATAGTTACATTGAAACAGCTCCAGTACAACTACAAGCAAGACAAATCGAACTGTACTGGAGCTGTTTCGGTGTAGCTCCATGGATCAAATCAAAAGCCACAAATAATTAGTCCTTAGATGTTGTGTTGTGTTAATTGTGATATGAGTAGAAACAAAATGCGCATGCGTGCTGAACTGATAATATTGGAATAATAATCATGAATGAATAGGAAACATTTTTGTTTCTGATTTAAGAAAGCAACTAACTCATTTGTTCGATGTATTTGGCAACATGGTAATACCTGTGACTGGTAAGAACAGAACACGCGGTCATTACGTACGTACGTTCATGGACATGACATGTCATGAGAACGTATTGCTTAGCTAGATTAGGCTACTTTTGATAATTATTGTTTCACCGGCACGGCAGATTCGTCCGATCGTCGTTTAACTCGAACTCTGGTCTCGGAATGGGAACTTGCTCACTACCATCATTTTGGTTCGGTTTATCTACCTATCCCCACAATACTTGTTTTTTTTTCATCGGTTTCCATTGTTTATCTACTCTACCGTATATCATACGTCGACAATCATTGTCAACAAAACGTTGTTCTACTTTCGACATGCTGTTAAGCTTCGATCAAACGTTTTTTTTTAGCGGAACTAAAAATAATAATGCACGCGTCTTTAATCCTTTAATCATCGAACGTTAAAATGTATTCTAAACATTACATCTAAATATAAACTAAACATAACTAAAGTATTAAACATACTTTTTTTCTTCTTCTATTTTTCGTTTGTTTTGTTTGACTGCTGTTACTTTTAAGTACATTACATGCATATTTATGTTTCTAATTTATTTGCAGGTGATCAGATCCAGCTGCCCATGGAGAAGATGGACGTTGATGAAGCTGTGGTCGATTTGAGTGTTAGGTAAGACAAAAAAAAACTCATTAAATACTTAAATTTATTTATGTATTAATAAAAAAACGTATTCATCGTAATTTGTAATTATTTATATTTATCCATCTATTTAGTAACTTGTCAATGTTTTGCGGGTAATGGCTGTCTTGTCACTAATTTTTTTGTTTCAATTTCAGTGCCCCCAGACCGATAGGAATACCTCCATCAATCACAATCGAATCAACCAGTATACAAAGTCTACAAATAAATAATAACAGCAGTAGTTCAATTACAAATACACGTCGTGTACTGAGACCAAGAACTGAACCTAGAAGTTATGTTGAGAGTCCCGATGTCCTCATCAATGGATCATTAGATAAGCCTCGTACGAATGGCAACGCCGATTATAGTAGTGATTCAAGTGAAGGCGAAATGCCGCCACTTGTCCCAATTAAGGAACTGAGTCCCTCTGAACTCATAAAGAGGTAAATATTATTATTAATTAAGGCTATAGTTTAGTTTAAGGTCATGAGTCTATTGTTTACAGTTTGGTTTGGTTCGGTTTAGTTTTTGATTTGGTTGGGACATGACCGTACAGTAAACTAACTCGTTAATAAAAATTGAATAACACTATATATTTTGATTGTATCAGAGAACGAGGTTTGCGCCGACTGCGTGAAGAACTGAGAGATGAAGAAATGAAATTGGTATTGTTGAAAAAGCTCAAACAGTCTCAGCAACTGAAGGAGAATGTTGCTGTTTTGCCGCCGAGCATACCTCAGTCAGCGTTACCACCAACGGGTCTGCCTAGCGGGCTTAGTATAACACCTACAACCGTTAAAGTTCCAAGCAACAAGGGGCAAATTCCCCAAGCTGCTCACTCAAGACATAGCACTAGCAGTCATAAGCCTGGTCAAATTAATTCAACCTCAGTATTGAGAGGGGTAAGTTACATTTTGATTAAATTCGTACACATTATACACAAAAAACATTCCACAGTGACAAATCACAAAATGTTGTAAAATTAGGGTTAAATGTTTACCGTACGATTTATTTTGTAGCCTCCGCCACCACCTAGATCAAGTTTACATGGCACAACGATATCGGGATCACCAATAAGTAGTAGAGGAGCAAATTTGTCGGTTCCACAACCTCCACAAAGAAATTTAGGTAGAAATAGCTGCTTTCCGCCAGGTGTTAAAGATTTGCCGCCATCTGTGACAATTACGCCTGCACCTCCACAACAAAGCAAGGTAAAATACACGAATCGATTATAATTCATTTTGAAAGCCATTCAATCAATAAATAACACATAAAAAAGAAGAGATTGAAAGGTGCTTATTTAGCTAGCATAAAACTATGCAATTGCCTATCATAATCGAATTTGTTTGGTTCTTTTTTTTACGTTTGTGCGCTGTCAGACGGTTAATATTGAAGCGAAGAATGTGGTGGCAAGTCCGCTTCCACCACATCCTCCAAATCTCCCTGAACAGGTAATATAAAAATACTAATTGTTGATATATTCATTGTTCTTAATATTTCATTGAGTATAATAATAATTCACTCAATAAGTTATTATGGTTTTGAGAACATTTGTGATTTGTTTTGTTTAGGATCGGTCCTCACGAGCCGAAGATAATCAAACGCCAGCTCAAAGACAAGCCGCAGCAAAATTAGCATTAAGGAAACAACTAGAGAAAACATTACTGCAGGTATTTACAAATTTTGAAAACGAAAAGGGTTTTTTTATGATTTTGGTACTCGTGGGTACAATTATTTTGTTATAGATTCCACCGCCGAAACCTCCGCCACCTGAAATGCATTTCATTCCGAATCCGAGTAATACCGAATTTATTTATTTGGTCGGATTGGAACACGTTGTCGATTTCTTGACAAAAGACTCGAAACCGCAAACGCCCATAGTGCCGTTCAGTTGTTCACAATGTAATTCCGACTTCACGCCTGTGTGGAAATGGGAACCGGTTAAAGTTAAAGGCAAAGGTAAATTTGTGATATTTCAACAAGAAATTTGAACTTGCGTAACTTAAATGCATGTCCGGCAATTCAGAATTGCTGTCATGTCATTGGCGAAAGAGGACAAAACTTTAGAAGTTTTATTGTCCGGATCCAAATTAGCTGTTCTGCAGTACGATAGTCATCCATGCCCAGCGTCTATTAAATAAACAATTTGTATTTTTTTTCTCTTCAGCTAAAGAGCATAAAGTAATCTGCGAACAATGCGTGACAACTAACGTGAAGAAAGCATTGAAACAAGAACATACCAACCGATTAAAAACAGCGTTCGTCAAAGCATTACAGCAGGAACAGGAAATTGAACAGAGACTTGCTCAGGTATATTTATAATCCCAATTTGTTGCTTATGCATATCCTTTCCGTATATTTCCTGTTATCCGTATAATTTTAGGAATATTGTGCTTCCAATTTCGAATCCTCTTCCTAAACACACATTTGGGTAAAAACTAATATTATATTCGTTTTGTAACGGTTCGTGGTTTTTTTTTACAATATTTTTATTCTAGAATGGAGGTTTTACATCAAACAGTCCTGCTCCATCACCCGTTGCTCCCGAAGTGGCACCCAAAGCGGCGACACCAACACCAACTCCTAGACATGCTGCAACACCACCAGCACCTCCATCGGCGCAACCAACACCACCTCCATCAAGGAGTTCCCATTCGTCAAAGAATGCTGCGGCTGCAGACGCTGTCAACTTCAATGCAGCCGCAATGCAAGCTTTGCACAGGCAACTATTACAAAGTAATGTTTAACTTAAAAACTCGTAACAAATTTATAATTGACATTTTTATATGGCAAATTTTATTTTAGCATTACAAGCTGGAGGACCGCCCGCAGCGCATATGTTGCAATTCAATCCACTTTTCTATCCGTATCAATTAGCAATGGCACAGGCTGCCAGCGGCAAGGGAACGCCCAATATGGCCGATCTGCAAAGAGCGGCAGACATTCAGAGACAATATCTCCTGGAGATGATACCGCCACAAAGTGGAGGTCAACGTCACAACTGGAAAACGTGATGTGGCGACAAAACCTAAATATCTTGTTTGTTTTTTTCTTCTTCTTCAACACAATGAGTGATATAGCAAGTTACTTTCAAACAATTAGTTCAGTGTACTGAATGAATTTAAGAACGAGTATTCGGTCTCAGTTTGGGAGGGACGACGATCCATTTAGAAATGCCAATTTCCTTTTTTCGTTTTATTTTTTATTATTAATCATATACATATATAAATATTACTTATAATTTCGGAGTTTTTGTTTGGACTTTACTTTTTAAGTGTATAGATCTCAAATGTAGGAGGAACATATTTTCATTGAGTTCATCGTATTGAGTTTTCCGGGAGAACATTAGTCATAGGTAAAAATCCAATAGAAATCAAGCATGGTTAGTGTTTTTGTTTTTTTTTTGTAACGACCAGGTACACAAAATAAATTCGTGATAATTTCAAAATTTAATTATGTTTCGATTTGATATGCTAGGTGTTCAGGAGAACACTGGACAAATTATTAGGACTAGGCACAACATTATTTTCTAACATTTAAGCCGGCAAAACTTGTCTTTACTTTCTGGAAGTATTTAGGGATGGCATTTGCACCGGGTGCTATCGTTTATGCACCGGGTGCAATCGTTTATGCACCGGGTGCAATCGATAGATGACTTGTCATTCGTCAATAAGATTAATCAGATTCATATAATTGGTGCATAAACGATTGCACTTGGTGCAATCGATGGATAACGAGTTATTCGTCAATAAGATTCATATAATTTTAAATTTTGAGATTGCACCCGGTGCATAAACGATTGCACCTGGTGCAATCGATAGAGATGACGTGTTATTCGTTAAATTTTGAGATTATTGCACCCGCACGGTGCAAACATTTGATTGCATTCGGGTGCAAACTGGTGCAAATCATGTTTATTTGTACCGGTGCAAACAGGGATGCCATTCCTAGAAAGAGTACACTTTTAAACACATTTGTTCTTTTGGTAAAATAAAGTAATGTTGCAACCTTTATTTTATATTTCCACGTCAAAAGAAGTGATAATTGTTCAGTGTTTCCTGACACAAACCGAATGTACATATATAAACTGATTGATTGTGGATTGTATGCAAGTGAGACATTAGGAAGAATTCCACAAGTTTGCATTTACCAAAAAAACAAAAAAATAATAGCAAGATTCAGAAATTTAGTGCGAGAAAATACTAAAATAATTGACTTCGAAGGATAATGATAGGTCTGCTAAATTTCATACAATTTTCTAATTAATATGAATTATTGATTAAATTTACATATATTGCAAGTGGTATTATTTTTACAATGTCCACGAATGTATATAAATGTTTTTTACTTACTGTGTACATTATTTATGAATAATTTGAATAGCTTACTGATTGGTGCGAATACAAAACGATAACATTGATTATAAATATATACATATACATAAATGAAAGTGAAGAAACAAAAATATTGTAAGTTATTTTTTAAATTATGACTTTGTACAATGACTTGTAATAATTACCACATAAGATGCATGTACATCGCCCATCGGTGACAAAAGAAACACAAGTTTAAATCTGCTACGTAAAGAAATCACATTTGAAACTTTAGATAACATCATTTAAGATAAAAGGATGAAACTAAAACATTGATAAATGAAAAACCAGTGATGGCATGTGCACCAGATGCAAACGTTTATACAGAGGGTGCAAACGTTTATGCACCGAGTGCAAATGTTTATGCACCGGGTGCAAATGTCTATGCACCGAGTGCAATGATGAATGCACCAATTGGATGGCGTATTATTCGCAAATAAGATTCGTCCTTGCACCCGGTTCAAACGGGTTTATTTGCGCCCGGTGCAAACCGGCTTGCCGTCATTGGAAAAAACATAAAACTAAACAAAATTTGAACATTTCGGCCTTAACAAAATTGTACATTGTAAATAGCATGCCCACACGTTTGTTGGTTGTACATGGTACACCATTCTAAACGAATAATTCTTATCGTTGTCCTGCTTTTCTTTACCTAAATTAAAATGGGTACCAATTAAAAAAAGTCATACATATTATCTATCTAACCAGACTGAAAAGATAATAGTCATAATTATTAATTACACACACTTTCAATTGATTGAAATTGTTATCGAAAATAACAAATATGTAAAAACAAGTAACATATGTAAAGAAGAGGAACTAATATTGGATATTGGTCTTCCTTTTCCCCCGTAATAATTTCAATTACATAATTCAACTGCAACATCATATTCATACATGTCTCTTAATCTTAATTTATAAGCACACACTGCAATGGTGTATGTTTATAAATTACTTACTTTTGTAAACAATAATATGCTCAATCGATGTGTCTGTTTCATTATGTACGACTATTTCAAATAGTAAACTCGATTTTTTGAACTCACGCACTGTTAACTTTTTGTTGGATTGAAAATTCACAAATTCATCCATAAACTTTTGTTGTAGTAGTAGGCATGTTTTATAAAATACGAGGTGATCCAAAACAATTGACATCTACTTTTGGTCTCTTCAACTGATCACTTTATTTACAAATGCGTGAAAGCCAGGCAGAATAAGAATTATGCTCTGGAATCGTCACAAATTCGCGAACTTTAGGAACAACAATCCAGATGTTCGACGTTACGTCATGCCTACGTTATTAAGCTAATTTTAATCAGCTGATCGGGATAAAGATAACCTCAAGGATCATCTCGCTCATTGCTCATGCGGCTCAACTTTTATTGCATTGCGTTATGAGCATGAATGAGCGGGATGATCTTTGATGTGCTTGAGGTGTATGTTCCTTCCGCCATCTTTACTCCGATCAGCTGTTCATTGGGAAGGTCAAATAAAAGTTAAACCTGTCACCTGCTGTCATGGAACGTCTCAATAGGCACTTGAACGACGAACATGCACTACTCATGTTAACCTCAAAAACTGAAACTCAGGGACACACTTTTTGTTTCTCATTAGATTTAGCGGTTCGTAATTTTTGAATGCGTATTTAACTCTTTTTATCGACGCTTAACTATTCTAAGCCGTTTCGAGTTACTCCACTGGTTTAGAATGAATTATCGAAAGCAACTCCAGATTTTGTTTTCGAATAGTAAGTTAAGATCATGTACTTTGATTCCACGTTGCAACAGCTCTGCGCAATTTGTGATTGCGACTAATTATTTCTCTTTTCAAATCATCGGACAAGAGTTGCGGCAATTGTAAAGAATTTACTTCGTCAGGAGTTTGGAAGCAATTTCGTACAACTAACAAAGCTCTTTCGCGTAAACTGTACAAAGGCAGTGTAATGAGAACTGTTTTTCGCCGTTCTTGCGGTATCGACGGATATATTAGGTTTGGATTATTTCCCACAAGTTCACGAGTAGTTTGAGGTAGATACACGGATTGCTGATCAAGTAACATTCGATCTCCGGTAAAGACATCAACAGCCACCCAAGGATGGGTTTTAAATGTGTCCACATCCACGATGGATTTGTGGCGTAACAATTGATAGCGAACATATTCTCCCGAATAATTTATCCATAAGATCTCCACTGTAGTCTTTGTTCGATTCACAAATCGAAGATAAACTCTCTCTGTTGATTCGACTGATCTGATTAGGCTTGGAAATTGTTCAATATTCTCATATTCAGCATCCTACAAACAATGATAATAATAATTAATAATAAAATAGCATGTGATGTGTGTTTCTAATGGGTTCTCCACACGCTCAGACTTTACTCATGTCGAAACCGTGCAGGCCCTAGTTTGCGCAGACAAGTCGGAGCGTGTGGGTGCAGAAGAGGCGGACTGTGCGTGCTCCCGACACGGACTGTGCTACTTCTGGTGGAATCTCTTGATATTGGATTGCACAAACCGGAGTGTTTTTTCTTCTTTCTCCTCAATAGTTGTGCTTCCTCCACAATAAAGTCAGCAGCATGAGGTAATTGACAAACTAGATTTTGAATGTTTGTTTTCAACTGAAGCAGAAGAGGAGGACTGTGCGTGCTGCCGACACGGACTGTGCTACTTCTGGTGGAATCTCTTGATATTGGATTGCACAAACCAGTGTGTTTTTTCTTCTTCTCAATAGTTGTGCTTCCTCCACAATAAAAAGTCAGCAGCATGAGATAATTGACAAACTACATACTGAATATTTGTTTTCAACTGAATTAAAACCTGTAGTGTGGAGACAAAACCGTAGTTCAGTAAAAAGCGCACGAATTTGGACTGCATGGTTTTAACTTCAGTTAAGTCTGAGCGTGTGTAGGGCCTCTAATGTGATGTATTTATGTTTATTCCATTAATTAATACATTTAGATAATTATCTGAATTTCTTCACGAGTTTCTTCATTGGATTTTGTCGAGCATCGAGCATAATCTGAACGTGTGTGAGCATCAGCAGGTTTGTTGGTTAACGGCAAAATTAAGAACGATGGCAATCTGTGTGGCAATTATTGGCAAAGATGTAAGTAATTAATATACTTACCCCCATTATTTTAGCTCGGCGATTAGCGTAAATGAATAATAAATGTTTATATTCACCAATTCCATTACTAATTCACTTAAAGCGCCTCAATTTTGATTGCAATATATTGCAACACTTCTTTCTGGGTAGTGCTAATATAACCTATAAACTTATTTTTCGAACAAGTTTTTGAACTCGTTTTGAACTTGTTTTTGAGTAGCCTGAAACTGTGGCTTGGCGTTTTGATTAGTTATTCATTACACTTTTAATTTTTAATTGCAGAATGCACCCAAGTATTTCACATGCACAAGTCCCGATGAGGAATTGCATTTGCAATATAAAGTACTTGCCTCATTGGACATAATTGAAGAGAAACTAAATGGCAATACGAAAAGTACAGATCATCGAGAACTTTACCTCGGCAGTTTGTACTCTTTGGAAACACATAAAATGTAAGTGAGTTGGAGTTGGAGACGTTGGAGTTCATTCGTTAAATGAACTGAAAAATATTGGTCAGAGTTGGTTCACTAATCAAAATTATTTGTCTAATTTAGTTATGGATACGTTACAAATACGAAAATAAAATTTATTATAGTTGTTGATTCAACTAATACTGCATTGAGAGATAATGAAATCAGATCCGTAAGTAATGTTCATATTTCAAATCATAAAAATGTTCCAAATGAGGTTCAAAACATAAATGTTAAATTGAGAGGCTCAATTTAAGCCTCAATAATTTTGAAAATTAGTGTAAGCGAAAATTATAGTAGGGATTGGATCGCACGTAGGCAATCACATTATACCAGTTGGTAATACCAACTTCAACATATAAATTCCCTAGATGGATTGCTTTTATCAAGTAACAAAAAACCTTCAAAAAACCTAATAAAACAAGCTATGACCTTTGAACCAAACTCAGGAGGACGTTCAGAATTAGGGAATAGCGGTTAGGTAAGCAATGGGATGTGTTGTAAATGGTGAGGATGCGCAGTGGCGTGAAAGTAGGACAAATACATTTTTAGGCAACCCGCTATCCATTTTTTCAACGTCTAAAAGAGGAAGAATGTTCCTATCTATTTTCTCTCTCTCTCTCACACACACACACTGGCAAGGTCATTCCATTTCCAATTTCACTGTAGGTAGGGAGTAATTTCTCATTCTGAACGCACTACTGAGTTTGGCTCAAAATGAGATCCGTTAAAAGAACACTGGCAATTGTAAAATGTCTACAAATCCCTACAAATCACAAATACTTTTATTTCGTAGATGTTCAGGAAATTACATTCCATTTATGCAGACACAGTCTGCAATCCATTCCACATTCCTGGGGAGCCGATTACTTCAAAGTAAGTTTTTATTATACACAAATTATGAACTTTTATAAAGTGAGGATTTTTTTATTTCAGATATTTTAACACTAAAGTGAAGAATATAATAACCGGAATTGCTTAAATAATTATTCTGTTTAATTAATAATTTATTCTAAGTAAAAGTAGTTCTACACGTGAGGGTTTACTCTAAAAATGAAACTGAAAATAATGCAAGTTGATGTTTTATTGTTTTTTGCAACCATTACGGAAAATAAACAAAACAGCAGGCGCTGAAAACTAATCTTTACGAATATTCATGAGATGACTTACGTTCAAGGTGTTACTTTATTAATTTGTTTGGTTTTCCTTTAAGCCACCTTACAAGCTTACACGGTCAGTAATACTGTCATTATTCTAAAATACTGACAATATTCCTGATAGTGTAAGGTGTAGGTAATGACGGAGTGAAGAGAATACTGATGGTTATCCGGATCATCTGTGGTTGATAAATATTGAAGGAGGATTAAAGGTAATACTGACAGTATCAGAAATGACAGTATTACTGACCGTGTAAGGTGCCTTTTACAGTCTGTAATTATTTTGAAATGACCTTGAAAAAGTGAATTGTACAAGCTGAACATAGCGACGAAGTTGTCAAGCGCCTGTATGCATGCAACCAGATTAACTCCCTTGTGTTCTATGGGTTGTTCTCACTTTATTATTTTGACTGATTTTTTATTTTTCCGTAAATGGTCCGGAGGCCACCCCCCCCCCCCACATACAAAAACACTATGTACAAAAATTTTCAAAAGGGGTACGGTTTTGTCTCTCACTTGGATTTTCATCTATAGGTTTCACTGCGTCGCACTTACGGATATTATTGCCATGCCGGTTCGCCATAGATTTGGATGTGTACGTTTGGTTGCATATGGCTTTATATGGCCACCAACTCCGGACCATTTACGGCAGTGTTTCCCAAACCGTGCTCCGCGGAGCCTTTGGGGCTCCGCGAGCGCCTCTGTAGGGCTCCGCGGACGATCCAGGAAAAACAAAAAAAATTGAATAACAAAAGAAATGAATAAAAATGTATCAATAC
>JARJEB010028756.1:0-13263 GCA_030264535.1 Liometoxenus newtonarum
TGGGAGATGTTTAAAAAAACGCACTGTATATCTCTGTAATCATGCGAAGATAACAAACTTTGCAACAAACAAATTTTATCACCAAAATGAAAAAAACGCCAGTCATCATTTCATCGTATATAAGTTGTAAATTTAGAGAACCAACATAACTACAAGTGAATAAAAAAAAATCGGTGCGTTAAATTCGCACCGCACAACACTACGATTTCGTAGAACTCGTCGTTTGTAAATCGCACAGAAATTTAGTGATAACAATCTTATTTCCACTTTCCGATCGACAAGTCGTAGTGTATATGATCGGAAAGTTGTGCGGTATGAATTTAAGTGCCATTTCGCATCAAGCCAGTCAAGCCATCTCGTCAAGTCAAGTCCAATAAAATCAAGTCAGTCAGTTATTTCACACCGAATGGTTACAGTAGGGAATTCGGTGTGAAATAACTGACTGACTTGATTTTATTGGACTTGACTTGACGAGATGGCTTGACTGGCTTGGTGCGAAATGGCACTATAACACACCGATTTTTGATGTAATAATTATTATGCTTTCTATTGATTTGGTAAAATTATTCAGTGAAAACTGCATTTTACTGTAAAATTGGAATATCTTGGTATTCACTGACTTGTGGCTGGTCAGTGAAATGCAGTTTTTACTGAATAATTTTACATAAGTAAGTATTAGATTAGCAATAAGCATAATAATTATTACATGAAAAAAGTGTATCCTTTACCGGCCGATTCAGTTTATTTTTACTTCAGTTTTCGTCGGAAACCTGACTGTGAATTTTTGTCCGAAAACATATCTTTTTCTACACCTATTTAGTTATATGGTCATTATTAGCATTTTTTGAGTGATTAATGGTATCTATAAATCACTACCGTGACTTCTGGATTTTCATATCTCACTACCGTGAGTTATGGATTTTCAGAAATCACTGCAATTAACAACGATCTAACTTATCTATATGATCTAAGATTTCGAAAGAACCCGAAAAATTCCGACAATGATTGTATGTGATCGCCCGCCATATTGTTTCACTTGTCAGTTAGTGCACGTTCGTTGCTTCATCGAGAAATCGCAATTTGTATTTTGTGTTAAAAATAGTGCAAGGTGTAGAAAAAGCATAGTATTATATTTGCGATTATGGCCATTGCTCACGAAGATGATGTTTGAGCCCACGAGCCGCAACACGAGTGGCGCAATTCATAATCGCTCATATAATACCTTCGGTAAGTAGGAAAATAAAAATTAGATCACTTTTTAACGTCTTGTTGAAAATGCCAACTCAGAGAACTATTAATAGTTTAATAGTTTCACGAATATAATTTTACATTTTGAAAAAAAAAGATGAAACAATTCAAAACAAGTTTTTAATTGTTTCCAACAATAAACTCAAATTAGTACGTCGCACGCGTATTGGCTTCATGAAATCGGGAATGTTATCTTTATAGACTATTGGAACTTGAACCATGACCATGTCATCGCTTATGGGCGACATCTGCGTGTTCTCATCGCTTAACTGCAATCAAATTATGAAATATACATATGGAACCGATGTATCAACTCTGTTATTACCGTATGAATGTGTTTGCATAAGTAAATGTGTCCCCCTACTCCAAGTGCAAGTGTGTGTGTGTGTGTGTGTATGTGAAGTTGACATTTACCGTTATCGGTTTCAATTGTTTAGGTTTAAAATTGAGCCGGGCGCAGGGGAATAACTGGTTTTCAGTCTATTCAACACTTTGCAAGTGTTTAGTTTAGAGTTCTCGTTGTTAGTTCGTTGAGTTTGGTCGTGCCGTAACCTTTGGTTGTAACCATGGGTCTCTGTTTTAAACTCGGTTTGGTGCTAGTTACCGGTGCGGCAATTTTTGCCGGTATGTGTTTGAAATGCCATTTCAAAGAAATGGAAGTACCAGTGTTGGATGAACCGTATTGGGGCGTTGGAAGAAAAGCCGATGCTGATGATACTTCAATTAGGCCATTTAAAATCAATATTCCTGATGAGGTATGTATAAGTAAATTAAAATTAGTACTACTATTTTTTCGTGAATTACTTTTGTAAGGGACGGTTTATGATTGACATAATATTAGCATAATGGAACGTAAATAGTTCTAGTATGTGATTTGCATGTTACGGTTTATGATTGAGGAATTAACCCGTTAACGTAAGCGCTTGACATAGAAGTTCACCAACTCTCAACTTTTATGGAATATTTCCTATTCCTAGCCAATGATATTGAATATGAGCTAGCGCATGCGCATAGCACTACTGTTCAACAACTACGTATGCCATGGTGACGGCCTGAGATTAGAGTTATTTTTGAGTTTATTCAACTTTTGACATTAGTGTTCAATATTATGGCTTATGTCAAATCTTATATTCTGTTAATCATAAACCGTCCTTTAGTCTGATACGCAAATGACCTTGATAACATATAATTAGTTACTAAGTGCGCAGTGAGTCAAATCTACATTTTTTTAAATTAATTTCTTGATGACTATTGATTAATACTTTATTTTATAATTCCTTACAGATTTTGTTAGATTTGAAAAATCGTCTTGCAACGGCTCGTGAGTTTGTGCCTCCGTTAGAAGGCATTCAGCAACAATACGGCATGAATACAAATCTGTTGAAAGAAATTGTTGATCATTGGCAAACTAAATACGATTGGCGTGCACGTGAAAAGTTCCTTAATCAATTCCCGCAGTTCAAAACAACAATTCAAGGATTAGACGTTCATTTTATCCACGTAAAACCGGAATCAACTAAAGGTCTCAAAGTATACCCGTTATTAATGGTCCACGGTTGGCCAGGCTCAGTCCGAGAATTCTACGAAATTATACCGTTACTCACAAAGCCACAAAAATTACGCGACTATGTCTTCGAACTTGTGATTCCGTCACTTCCCGGTTACGGTTTCTCCCAATCAGCGTCCAAACCAGGAATGAGTCCAATTCAAATGTCTATCATCTTCAAGAACTTAATGAAACGACTCGGTTTCGACAAGTACTATTTGCAAGGCGGCGATTGGGGAAGTTTAATCACCGCAGATATCGCTGCAGTTTTTGGTGAACATGTCCTTGGTGTTCATAACAATATGTGCTGGGTAAACACACCGACTGCGAATGCAAAGCTCATGTTAGGTGCCTTGTGGCCTTCAATGATTGTTGATAAGAAATATGAAGATAGAATGTATCCGTTATCGACTTTCTTTTATAATGCATTGTTGGAATTCGGTTACATGCATATTCAGTCAACGAAACCGGATACTGTTGGTGTTGGTTTGAATGATTCGCCCGTTGGCTTGGCCGCTTATATTTTGGAGAAGTTCACTACATGGACGAATAGCAATTGGAAGGAGCGGGCTGATGGTGGACTCAAGGAGAAGTTTAATTATGATAAGTTGTTGGATAATGTTATGATCTACTGGGTTACTGGCTCCATTACAACATCGATGCGTTTATATTCAGAAGCCTTCAATACCGAATACGTAAATAAACATTATGATCGGTAAGAGCAATTTATTTAGATTAACTAACTTACATTAAAATACTCAATATTTTTTCAGGCTTCCAATTAAGGTTCCAAGTGCGTGTTGTCAATTTAAATATGAATTGGCATATACTCCCGAGTGCATTTTAAAGGAAAGATATCAGAATTTATTGCAAAATAATCATTTCCAAGACGGAGGTCATTTTATTGCATTAGAAGCGCCGAAAATTTTAGCCGAAGACATTTGGTCGTTTGTTGATAAAACTTTAACTGTTCAGAGTCAGGAGACTCAATAATAGTTTTTGTTACTAATAGTAATAAAGGAATAAATTTTGTACTATTAACTAGCTTTTTGTTTGCATAATATTTCTACAGTTTTCCTTCTTCAATCTCGATGATAACTTCAAAATAAAAATGAGAAGCATGTAATTTAAATAAATGTTTCTAAATTTAGTTGTCATGAACCTTGAAGTTATTACGTTCATAAAACCTTCGTACACGTATATTAATTAATAAAATAAACAACAAACAAGTTTGAGTGCCATGCTGAAAAACTCTAATCATCATCATCAGTAAATTAGATAATTGTATATATGACGATAAAATGATGTGAACATGTAGAAATTATTCTTGGGAAATTATTAGCCTGTGATTTTCGGCCCAGCCCTGAAAATTGTTCTAGTCGGCACTCTCAGCCTCAACCGCTCAACGTAAAGAGAAGGCATTCAAATATTTAGAAATCTATAGCCTTTTTTACTTTCAATGTATCCATCTCTGATTGTGGCCTTCACTCATTGTTGATAAGAAAAATGAAGATCTGATTGGAGTAGGTTTGGCTGCTTATATTTTGGGGGAAGTTTACGTTTACGAATGGGAAGAAAGAGTTAATGACAGACTCAGAGAGAAGTACAATTTTGTTAAGTTATTACATCGATGCTTTTATATTCGGAAACTATGAATACCGAATATTATTATAAACATTAAGTAAGCAACTTATGTTTGTAGAAACCAAAGATTATTCCATCAAATCGACTTAAAATTAAAACTAAAAAAATCGTTTGTGTTTTGAGTATTATGGAATAATCAAGTCTAGTTTACAATTATAATCAGTATATATATAATCAGTACATAAATATACATAAACATAATACTTAACTAAACCTCGAAGCTATAACGGAGTTAATAGTCAAGGAAGTGTTACATAGGCTTGTAACTTATTCGTCGAGGCATGCATTTGGAGGCACCGCAACTTACATTAACTACATTTTCAGTGACAGTTGAGTGTTTCTAGTTGTAAAGCTAAGTGTACACTATTATAAAGTTTTTTCGGTAGAGTTAGAGAAAATTGTCGTGTAGAGACGCGTAGAGAAGTGTATACACCCTATAGAGCTCTACACTAGCGCTCTATACACTCTCTACGCGAGAGTACTCTCGCCTGAAAATCTCTAAAGTGGATACACAACTTTTTGGTGCGTGGTAGAGATCTACATGTGCTCTACACTCTATTGAACGTATTGAATAGAGAATGTCGAGAATCGTGTGCATTTGCCTGCGATTTGACCCCAACCAGTCGAGCGGGACAAGAGGGTCGCGGACAGGTAGGCTCCAGGCGCTTTGTAGGCTCCAGAGCCAACCCTCCTTTGTTTATGACCGTCCGATTTCTTTCAGCCTGCAGCTGCTCGCTCTAACATACGACTCTACAGTCTAAAGTCATACTACTCTATAGTGTACACACCCTGTAGAGCGCATGGTAGAGATCTACTCAAAATTTCCTTACTGCAGCTCTATGTAGAGCCGTAGAGTGGTAGAGACGTGCCGTAGTGGACACACTTCAGGTAGAGTCTCTACACTCTACGCTCTACAGTCTACCCAAAAAACTCTATAGTGGACACGTAGCTTAACCATAATTAAAATTGCTTTAAAACATAATTATTACTGAGATTATTACCATTTTTGAAAAATAAATAACATGCATAGAAGAAAAACAATTTACTATTGGCCCATGCACTGTATATCCTAAGTTCTGAAGACGGAATGACATACGTAAGCTGTTTTTTACTTTCCGGCCACATACCGACGGTATGTAGGTATAGGAAAGTAAGGTGATCATGAAAAAAATTAAAGTATTATTTTTCCATGATTCGTGGAGATACGTTGACCCCAGCTCGAAAATCGCCTTTTTGGGCTGATGTGTGTGTGTGTCTGTGTGTACAAAATTGCGGGCAAACCAAGCATCGTATCGGACTGAAATTTGGTATCTGGGCAGCTATTCCTCCCGATTGAACCTGGAGTAAAAAGAAACAAAATCGGCTGGTAAAGAAGACACCTTTACCCGTAGGCCAAAACGTCTAACTCGCTAAATATTGATTGTAGCATAAAAGTATCTATATAATCTCCGAATTAGTTTTCAATTCCTTTTAAGATTTGCCATTAACATTTCTTCTAGAGCTAATGGTTTGGAAGATATGCGCTACCATTTCAACAATCCCATAACAATCAGCAGCCTAAGAATAGAAATGAACAATGTTGCTCCCATCACGCTGACACTCTGAATTGACAATATACACTTCAATATTGAAATTGACGCACAATTTTTTAATTAATTTTACATTTAAAATAAATCGGTACGGATACGCACCGCACAACTTTTTATTTTATACATATTAGTGTTATAAACAGAATAGAGACCGTTAAATGCCACTTTACGATTAGAATTACTTTTATGATCGACGAGTTCAACGAAATCGTAATGTATATGACCAGAATGTTGTGCGGTGCAAACCAGTACCGATTTTTATATTAGATACTAATTAGTAATTTTAAAATATAAAATCAATACGGATGTTATAACGCACAACAAATTAACATGTACATATATAATTTTGTACATTTTCCAATGAGGTGAACTACCCTATTGCCTTGAATTTCATTCAATCATATTGAGCGGTTTTGTGTTATTTCCAAATTTTCATTGAGTTTCCATGAAATGTTGAACATATAAAAAATGTTTAATCTATCTATATTAAATTATGTTTACCTTCAAAATATGCAATGGTACAATCCGATTTGTTAATTAAATGTATATTAATGATTGTATTATAATTTCTTAAGTTATGTCGATTTCGTTATGACTTTGGAAACGTTAGAAAATAATAACTGATTTGATAACAAAAACAAAACTACCATCAATATATAAAGTATGTGTAGGTATTGCATTTAATATTATATAAAATATATAACAAAATAATTTTTATTAGCTGCATAGATGCTTGTAATGGCACGATTGCAATTGAAAAACTTTGCTGCGAATGTTTATTGATTCGTTCTTATTTATATTACTCAACGAACAACCTCGTACGTTCAACAAAATATTTAAATTTTCAAATATTAACGAATGAGTATAAATACGGTACACATAGCACTCAAAAATCAATTCATTGCGAACAAAGTTCTTCCAACGTTCGACATGAATCCAAAAATTGTCTTCGCCGTCGTCCTATTGGCCGTTGTCCACCAGGTAATTATTTTTTATTTTATTAATTAATTTCTAAAACTGTTATTTGTTTTTTATTTTATTATTTTCTTGTGTGTTCCAGGCCCATTCAGCATGTCTGTGCAACTTTGGTGAAGGCAAAGACATTTGCTCCACCAGCTCATCCGGAAAATGCTCCCCTCTGGTGATCCGTCCGGCTAACCTTCCCAAGATCAATTTGGAAACCTACACCAAACCTCGAGTCGTCTGCAAGACCATCGGAGGTGGTCTCATCAACCCGTTCAGACCAGTCGGCGACCTCTGTTCCTGCAAACAAAGCATAGTCGTTCCTGCAATCGTCCCACGACCAATCTGCAGCTGTTCCTCATCATCCTCTTCATCATCATCATCCTCCAACTCCGATTCAAGCTCAAGCTGTGGTAGCAACATTTATGTTTCAGGTTCAGACTCACCAGCACCTGACTGGCTTACATCATCAGGAACCACCTACGTCGTCGATGACCTAAGTCAACAAGGACCAACTTCCGCAGTCGTCGATCCAGTATCACTAGCCCTCGCCTACAAAGAACAGAATAAAGCATGTGGTGCCTCCGAAGGACGTCTCTCCTATGGTTTCCGTAAACTCCCAGTTGAAATCGTCGATGATAAACCTGATCAAGACGAGATCAACGAGGAGGGTTTGTATGCCTTCAACGGGCAGATCGTTGAATTGAAGAAAATTGGTTGTGGAAGTACCATCTCCGTTGATGATGAGGCTTTGGAACAGTTAGAGGCCGAAGCTGAAGCTGAGGAGTTCGAAAATGCCAACCAAGGATCTGGACGACTCATTAAGACTCTGCGTTATGGAGATGTCGGTTTTGATGTCGCTAAAATCAAGAAGAACCCATTCAAGGAAATTATTGGTGTAGTTGAGGCCAACCCACAACCGGTTGTTGATGTCGTCAGGACCTGCAATGATGGCTATAAGCCGGGTAATGTTATCATCAAGAATAATCCAGTTGTTGAAACTTATGTGCCAGCACCAAGTGCTCCAGTTGATTGCACCAGCGGTGAAGACTACAGGCCTTACTACAGGTATTCTACCTCCTCCACTTCATCTTCGAACAGCAACAGCGATTGTCATCGTTGCGACCACAGCAAATACTACTACTAAATTGAACTATCGTTTTGAGGTTAATACATGAAATAAAAAAAATCGAATGGTAAAGTTAAATGATCTGTGATATACCTTTTTTTGATTTTAAGTAGAACTGGATTTTATGATTTTGATTGGTAATCTAAATTTTGTCAAAATTAATTCTGTTGATGTAAATCCGATGAGATATTAAGTTGAAATTTATTTGTTTGCTACAAAATTTCTTTTCGATTGTACCTACCTTTGTATTGAATTATTTATTAATTGTAAATTGTCATTTCGTTTTGTGAAATTGTAAATTATAGTTGAAAGTCTTAATTTTGAATTGTAATCAAATTGTAAAAATTGTGAAATTCTGTTATTTTTGAAAGTCTGATTGTCTCATTGAGCTGCATTGAAATAAATTTGTCCACAATACATAACCTCTAATTATTATTAATCCAGAACAGCTGATTCGAGTTCCGTTTTTACCTTAGTTGCTCTTTTGCATTCTTTTTACAGCGTTCTCTTTTTGGATATCTTTATATTCGTATATTGTACAAAAAAATACAATGTAATAATGCAACAAGTAGGGCTTGGATCCGGTAAATAATAAGTACCGGTAAAAAATACCGGTTAACCTTATTATTTTTAAATTTTCGTTATTTTTTACAGATATGGAAACTTCGTTTGTCGGTGACCTCTTCGGTTTACCGTTACCGCCCGCATGGTATTTGATATTTCTATGTTAAAATTTACTTCTAAAAGCAAATGTTTAAACTTTTAATACTTTTAATAAAATGTAAATAAATATTTAATAATTTTTACCGGTAAAAGAGTTACCGGTAATTACGGGTATTAATTAAACAATACCGTTATTTGCAGCGGAAACGTTATTATTTTTCGTTTATTGTTCGTTAGTACCGGAATCGATATTGGTTTCGATTCCAAGCCCTGGCCACAACTAACAAATAATTATAAACTTAACCTCTTAATGCCAGACTCTATGGGCAGCGACCTTTCACAATTTTAATGAATGCATGATAAGAAGGAAAATGAACTGATGCAAGTATAGCAACAAAAAATAAATATTTTTTTTCTATTTTCCTCCCTAGGGATTCAAAAGTGTACTTTTGGATGATGACCTCATTTCGGAGTACAACATTTTCAGTTTGCTGAGTGTTTGACTATCACTTTAGTGTAAAAGGAAAGTAACCATTATTTGTTGACACTCTTAAATTTTCACTTTTAAATTTTTCCTAAATAATGCGTTTCCTGTTTGCTTAGAAGAAACAGGAAACTTGGTCTCTTGGTCATTGGTGGGCGTGTTCAGCGCTGCCATTTGCGAAAGTACACTCAACTCAACAAGTATGAGAATAAGTACTTAAAACCAAATCAGTGTTGATATAATTTTATTATTTAACCAAAAAGACAAATGGAATATTTTTGCCTTTTGGAGGCAAGAAATTGTAAAGAAATTAATGAAATGACAATAATTTGTTAGTGTGGAATCAATCTCTATAAAACGGAAAGCGTTTTTCTCCACGATTGTACCAGAATAGCAGCATTACTTAATGGTTTTTAGGATAGTAATGGAATCTTTTACAGACCGCGATAGAAACATTTCAAAGCAGTTACAGACTATACTTTCACAAAGATTGTAAAAATTTTGTCTTCGAACTGAATAAGAAACACAAAACTAAGACAGCGCTGACAGATGATGTTGTGACCTTATAGTTGTGATTTCCATAGTTGTTAGAATTATTTACAACTTTTTTCTACAGATGTCAACGATTTTTTATTTTTTAAAGTTTTTGGTGCGCATTCTTCCACTAATACCTCACAATACATTCAGAGTAGTTACAGAATATACTATATATTTGCGACGATCATTCTGCACAACTATGCACCGGAATGACACCCAGTTGTGACAGCCACTTTCCAAACACATTCTAATATCATTTGTTGATCACACTGATAAAAGTTAGTTTCACCATCGGAAAGTTGTGCGGTGTTAGTCTTACCGATTTAATTAAATATAAAATATGTAGTGAAGTTATATATTCACACTTGAACTTGAATTTATTACATTTACACAATTACCGACTTTACGGTTTTTGCTTTAGATGCATTTTAAACATCAATCACGCATTCTTCAAACTTTGGAATATAATGCACATATATTTGTTGCATAATTACTACGTATAAATTAAATATATATCTACTTAATACTATGCATACATAGCATGCAAAACAAAAATATGTATGCGTATAATATGAGTCAGCGGTTTTCAGTAGATACATTCAACACTCATATGCAATCAATCAATTACATGCATTCGTTTATTTTATGTATATTATTACATTTATTTATGAAAATTAGGAAATATGTAGCTATAAGTTTAAAGTTATTGCATATTGTTTTTGTGTATGTATATCCTTTGCCTACTCTACCCTTTCGAGTGTGAGACGCTTTCATGTGGGGATGCGGATGAGACTTCATGTGTTTTTGCATTTTCATGTTACTACAACTCATCACATTCGTGATACGGGTTACCATATCGCCGACAACACTTCTCATTCCAGACTACTTTTGGATAAACGATTGTTTCTATGGCATGTAACATTGACAGTATAAACATCTATTGAACACAGTCGACAGAATTGTCTCCGGCTCTGGAATTTGAACCCACGACCCCCCGATCAATAACCAAAGTGTTAACCGGTTGACCTACTAAGCCTACTTTGGGCATATTGTTTATTTGTTTCATTAAGATCTTTGCAGGACTAATTAGAAACTTTTTAATTTATTTCTTATTAAGAATAAATAATTATGAAATTGAAATTTTGTCTTTAATACTAAATTTTCTTATTTTCTTTCTTTTCAATTTTGTTTACAATACTTGTTAAAATATGGCCACTATGAAATAGCACACTTTCGCTATAGGTTATTTGGGTATAAAGTAGACAATTGCTCACAGCTGACCAAAATTCTATCCATTATCAAGCAAAAGTAATGCGGAAAAGTCATAACAATGCTAACAAAATTACATTCCCGCACAGTTTCTTATCGAATATGCCATGACAAGTCAGTGTCATGCCAGTTTGTATCAAAATCGTTATATAAACATTTTATTAATGTTCTGATGGAAAAATGTTGCTGTACATAATGCAATTGGAAAAATTCAATTTCTCACATCGCGCAACACTTTTCTACTTTATTAGGTAAACTAATATTATACCCAACCAGTATATGTATAACATAGACATTAATCACTAATAATATAATAGAGAATAAAAGTCGCGAAAATTCCTTGAGAATAAAGTAAGTTGTTCGAGCCCAAGCGTATAATCATTTTCAAGGTCATACAACTGTTTTATACGTATTTATACGTTTACCTCAAAATGGCACTCACTGATCATCTTAGAGCCGTAAAGGTGCTTTTGTTCGCCCATTTAAAAAAAAATCTGTTGACCACCAAGAAGATGATTAAGAAGAAATCGGAATAAGTATGGCAACACAAATTTGTCTGTGATCCGTTTGAGTCGTTCGAATATTTGAGTGATCCAGTCGGGACTCCCTGCCGCTGCAAGGAGTCGTGTTTGGACCCAGGGCTTAAGATTCCGCAAAGTCTTTATCACGAATGGAACTTGTTTTTGATAAAATCGTTTCTAAGGTTCCGATTGACTCCAACTGTGTCATATTAGGTGCGTTTTATTGCATGTTAACTCACCTAAATCGAGCGAGGTGTGTTATTGCATACTATTCTAACTCTTGATTGCGACGGTGAAAGCAGTACTGAAATTCTATGGTTTGAGGTTAAGTGAGAATTAACTGGCATTTTAGCTTCTGAAACAAGAATTTTCGAAAAATACAACATGGATGGAACTATTTTCGTAATTGCATTGTAAGAAATCGGGATATGTTGTAAGGATCTCCTTTAAGTGAACTTCAAAAAATTACGAGAAAAATTATTGTTGTCATGTGTCTAGCCTAGGCGAATTAACTATTAACGGTATTAACGGTTCTTCTAAAAGTGATCTTAAACTCGCTGAACTGACATGTTTTGTACCGCCACTCATAAGTTACGTACATATCAAAATAATTTAAAAATTAATCAAGTCGTTTTATTGTAAGTGTAACTTACGTTCGCAATAATGTTAACTTACAATACCGGTTGGGAATGAACCATTGCATATCGTGATGCAATAAAGTACAATGATTTGCTGCAACTATCGCTTTCATCAAATAATTAATCAAGTACTTTATTGCATCATAACTAATAGTTCATAACATAAATACCTATATTGTTTTCCATGATTTAATTATCAAAAATTTGTTTTGAATTCTATTTTAAATAAACTGCTCTTTCTTAATTAATATTTTTGAACAAAAAACAAAAAAATGAAAACTCAATGAAAATTGTTAACGATAACACTTCTGGTTACGACCGTTAGTTAAATTTGGTTCATTAAGCCAATCTTAATTTCATGCGCAGGCAGAAATTTTTTCAAGGGGTGCATCGCAAACCGAACATGTATATTTATATGTAAATATGTGTATTTACCTAAAATTGTGTAAATTGGGTTGTCATAATTTTTGAGACAATTAGATTTTTTTGGTTTTTTTAAGAATTTAGCTTTAAATTTATTTCACCGGTAAAAAATACTGGTAAACAAACATTATTATTTTTGAATTTTCATTATTTCTTACCGATATGGAAACCTTTAAAAATTTTATTTCATATAGCGGTGACTTCTTCCGTTTACCGGTATTTTAATAATGTTACCGCGCATGGCATTTGATATTCCTATGTTAAAATTTACGTATAAATAAATGTTTAAACTTTTTATCCGCGACGACCACGTAAAACAGCGACTATTATGTTTCTGTGCAGGCACATATGACTCACATTATCACCACTCACGAATAATAAGCTTGACACGAGTCAATTATAGGTCATAATTCCTCTAGAGGTTTTTTCTTAAGTCAAGCAGAACGCTTGCCTGAATGCAATTATGAAATGTCACAATCTAAAACGTCATCTATTGAACTGAAGGTGCGTTCGGATTTTCAGAGAGTTGGGGTGTAGCTGGAGTAGTATTTCAGTGTATGAAGAATGCACCATTTACCCTTTTTGGAATAACCAAAAGACTAAAAAGCA
>JARJEB010028769.1:0-32708 GCA_030264535.1 Liometoxenus newtonarum
TCGGTGTGTCGCTAGCAACACAAACCCACTTTGCTATGAGATTGATTTGTTTATTTTACCGTGGAACATAGGCACATCGTACATGCTATGTTCCGCGATAAAATAATGTCTCTGTATATATATATATATATATATATATATATATATATATATATATAGCACTCACAACGCTCGCGCGCGGTAGGGTTATTAAAATACCGGTAAATTGAAGAGGTAACCGGTAAACCGGTAAATGAAATAAATGTTTAAAGGTTCCCATATAGGTAAAAAATAACAAAATTTTTTACCGGATCCAAGCCCTGGATGCAACGATAAAAATGATTAGTCTATAGGTTAACATATCTAGGCCCTTCATTTTCATCCAACTAAAGCATACAGATTGCAAAGAAAGTATAAAGACTATGTTTAATATCGTAAATAAACTTCTCCCTTCGTTTCGCGCACGTGCAGGACCAGAAGCACACATGTAGATGGGTTATATATTATATCCGCATCCTCGTTCTATATCGTTGCATCGTTCGTAACGGATGCAATGCATCCAGAAGGTTTAGCAAACGTTAAGTTGTAGAAAGGAAAAGAAAATTGGAGTTTTGTTCATTTGTTGAGGGATGAATAACGTTGAAATGTGAGGTGCTCTATATTCCTCTATTCATTCTATTCTTCTACGTCCATCTGCTGTCTTTTACTCTTTATCTCACCCAGGGTTCCAATAACTGCGATCTACGATGCTACTTAGCTCACTGAATTGCAGCAACAAGAAACGAAAAAATACGGATCGATAGGAATTTTAAACTTACCAAAAGGTAGTGCAACGAACACGAAGAGAAAGAAATAAAGTTACAAAAGAAATGAATGACAGTTAAACTGAGCTTAATTTGCGTGTTATATGCAAATTATCGATGAAATGTGCGAACGCCGGACATGATATTATGATGTAATAACCTTAAAAGCAAATATTTTAGCTGCCTATGTGAAAAATTATGTATACATATAGGTGCACAATCGAGCACACACTGTTTCTTATAGGATCCTCGGCCGATGACTGATGGTAGTGATGGTGATGGTACATCCTAAAACAAGTTCAAACTTAGATTCAAGCACTCAAGGTACTGAGACATAGCTGGCTGCGTACGATAGGCAACCAGGCGGGCGTTCTTCTTTGTGGCCGTTCGCGTTCCCTTGATTGCGATCGAAAATCGCTTCGGGCCCGGGCTCGTTTGCCTGCTCCGGCTTCCGAACTCCTTCGGATTCGCACCTGCTGCTGTAGATCCTTTTGATCTGATAACGTACCTGCGTTGTACTTTTGGTTTGCTGGCTGTCGCCATTCTTATTTGATGCAATTAAATTGGGTCTGGTACTGTCTTTAACACAACAAATATATAGGTGTACATACCTGTAGTATAGTTAGACAAAACTTACACGAAAGTTGTGCAAAGAAAAGAAAGGAAATGAAAGATGCAACGATAAAAATATTGCGAAGGGTTAATGGCATATATAATAGTCTAATATTACTGAGATAATGATTATATCTTCCTTTTATATTTATCCGTCCTCATTGCAACCCATTGCACATTGCATCTTAAATACGAAGGTGTGTTGTTTTAGATGGTGTTGTTATACGTGTGTTATTTTTGTTTTCTTCTTAAATTGGTTGCGTTGGATTCAGTGTTTAGTTACCTTTACCTTTTAACGCATTTTGTTAGCAGCAGAGCAATATCTTTACCTGCATTTCCGTATTATAGGTAAATAAGACGAAATCTAATTATCTTTGTTTAGGTAATGCAGCATTGCCTTAATGTTTCGTTAGATTCTCATTAAGTAGCGCATTTCCATTGCAGTTTTCATGCTTTTACGTGCGCAATATAAAATAACGTCGTGGAAAGCGTTACGCCTTTTTTTATGCTATTAAAATATATTTATTAATACAGCAAGTAATGTGAAAAACGATTAGAACACAAATCATTATGTTTTTCTTGAAATTAAATTGTAATCAGAGAATATTTATAGAACTGATAAATTTACTCATGAATTACTCACTGGACTTATTCATCAAAGTATAAACATTGTTGTGTGAATAAAACCCTATTAAAAGAGCCTCATTCAATTAGACTTATTGGTCAGTTAAACTCGACTATACACTGTTACGTCTCCTAATTCTCGATTAACCCCGCACAATGTCGCAACCCTACAGTTTTTGGAGTTAATAAAGATTCGAAATAAAAAGGATAATTGAGTAATAAATACGTTCTATCCTGGCATGTATGATGTTCATTTCGCTGATTCGCTGTGGCGAATATAAAAATAAGTTTTTATTGGCACGAGCACAATGAACCAAAAGTAAAAAATGTACCCTATTTAGTAAAAAGCGAATAGGTGAAAATTCAGTTCATGTGAAGTTAATTAAACAATATTATAATGTCGGTCGTTGTGCTAATGTTCTACGATTTTCAGTATACGGACAGAAAGTCCATGGAAAATCTTTATTAGTTTTACTCTATAGATTTTCTCTATTATCTGATTGGAATTTATACAAATTGTCTTTCTTTTTTATTAATATTTTTTACACTAATTAAGTTAATATCCACTGTTATGTAATGAGTTTAATTAAAAAATGAAATTATTTAATGTTTGTTTATGTTATTCATGCGTTACTGTTAATGAAATGAATTAATTGAAAAATGTTATTACGGAACGGATGGACAACACATAAAGGTTGAGTTGATAAAAGCATGTGTCAGGAGTGGAGGGCAAACGAGTTGAACATGGTAGTACAAATTCCCACCTAGCTAGATGTTTGATACGAAGGTCCTTTCTAACTTAATGGTGAATTCCATAGCGTCTGGGTTAACACAACAGGACAATTAATGCAATATAAAATTAATGCGGCGTGTATTTTATGCTTGTCACAAGTTGCGGCTCGCTCGTCGTTACGGATGTGTCTCTTCTATCTGCATGTGTATGTGTGTGTGTGCGTGTGTGTTTGTGTGTGTATGAGAAGTATGTTTATGTATACGAGTGAATGGCATGTTAGAGAGAAGTCGGTAGTTGGGTACAGTTCGTGTTTAGAGTTGTTGGTAATTTGATTCGTCTAACCGTTGTCAGCTCGGATGGGGCACTTGACGACACGTGACGTCACTAATTCGATCAGCTTCCGGTCGGACCGGAGAATGGTTGAGCGTTTCGCCACCACAATGTCCCGTCACATCTACGACATGCTGATTACATGAGATGTTACCTAATACTGAGAGTGTACATCGGCATGGTACTAAGTCGATTCTAATAGGAGATGATGGCTGGGAACAACACCGAACGAACTTAAACAATGGTTTACACAGTACGACTGCATAGATTTTAAGTCCATACTATATATTGACCCATTCCATGACAGTTTAAAAGTTTGCAACATTTACATATAATAAATATTTCTTATATTTCAATCATACAGTTTTAAAATTTCTGTAAGGAAACATAAAAAATTATCTTGCGCATAAGTAACGCAAACTTTTTTTAATAAATTTTTCTATCAAGTTACTGTGCTTGTCTTTTTTTGCGCGTGTTTATTTCTAACAGAGTGTATACGAATGCGAGAGACAAATATATGGGTATGTTTTCCTGCAGTAATAGCAGGAAAGTGAAGGGATGCCATCACGAAAACGTTTTGGGAAACGATGTGAACAACTCAGACATGAGACAGTAATGATTATTGTTTATTGAATCGCGAAACTTGAGAAATTTATGCTTTACATACTTTGGACGCCAACGAGTGCCCTTACAAACCAACGAACGAAGCAATGCAATATTTGGAACCGACGTCTATAATTCACCGTGGCTTCATGGTTATGACTGTAGCCAAACATCTTATGAGTTTTTTACCAAATCCAAGAAGGAGAAAATCCTGGGAATATTTTAATTAAGAAAAAATGTTTTGTTTTTGAGTAAAATTTGGAACAAGGGTTTTGTTAAAAAACGAAATCCATATCGATTTCGGTACTAACGAAATAATAAACGAAAAAATAATAACGTTTCCGCTGCAAATAACGGTATTGTTTGATTAATACCGGTAATTACCGATAACTCTTTTTATTGGTACAATATGTATAGTAAAAATTTAAAAATTATTAAAAAAATCGTTTAAATTAAATATTTATTTACATTTAGGCATTCCTTAGATGCTAGCCATGTGCAAAACAAGATTAAGAACGCATGGTAACATTATTAAAATACCGGTAAATGGTAACCGGTAAATAAAATATTTTTTAAAGGTTCCCATATCGGTGAAAAATAACGAAAATTGTGCATAAGTAATATATAAAAACTGAATTGTTGGTGGATGCGCTGGACACAAAATAAAGCGCCACCGTAAATTCAATAAATAAAATAACAAGCAAACATTCATGTAAAACGCCAATAAAACTTGAATTATCACCCAACATTTTCATATAGCCATGCAGAGAAAATGCACGTGTACACATTGTTATAACAGTCGACAATTTTGGGAAAAGCGTTAAAACGCACCTAATAGATTCGAAAGCGCCCGGTGGAGATGATTATCGCGCGATACGAATTACGTACGCGCATTTCAGAGCTTTTCATCGTACTTGCATATATTGTATGTGTAAATATGCAATGAACTACCGAGTGAATGTTGCGAATGGCTTGTGTACGTAAGTACGAAGAGAATATTCATATGTGATTTAGAACATTGCCGTAATTAGGGTACGGCTATAAAATGTCGACGCTAATAGTCGGCGGCTGTTGCATCGATATATCGTCTGTCTTGTCGGCGGCGGCACGCACCCTCACCACCCCCGTGCGCTATCATCACCACCCCTTATAACGTTCCGCAGTAACACGCGATATAAGTGCTTATTTGCAAGTGTTATTCAATTTATCTAGCCGCACCCGTGGCTCTTGTTTATTAGCTGGCTGTGATTTCTACACGTGTCTTCAGCACGTGTGCATGCCGGTCGACAATGAGCGAACGGAACGCGTTTTGGAACAGAATTCAAGTTGCAGTAAAACATCCCAAATTTGGAAAATGCGCTGCTTTCAAATGTAGATGTGCCGCTGAAATAGATGTGAAGAGGAAGTAGAAGAAGAAAAAGAAGAAGAAGAAGCAAATGGCAGAGTGGGACGTGTAACAAAGAACTTTCCAACGAGACAAAATGCGACTTGTTCGTGTGTCACGTGTTAATGTTTCTTCTGACACTTGGAAATTTTACAACTAGTTGTCGAAACATTGTTGAATACTTATTGTCGAATTATTTTTTGTATGTTAAACTCTTAACCAAAAAAAAAATAAAAATATTTTTATAATCAGTCTTCCCATATGAAGTCATAATTTATAAATCTATTAATTAAGTACGGAAACATGTGACCATATTGTGGAAATATTAGTATATTTGAACTAGAATTGGAGTTTTAAAGAGTAACGACCAAATGAACCTAAATCTGTGACTGGTGTTGATAATAGTTCCTATAACAATGGCATTTTAAGGAAGCAAGAGTAGCAACAACATGGTAACAATTTTGTAAGAACATTTTGGTTATAGCAATTAGCATGTCTTAGACCTTCGATAATTTACCACCTTATCGACGATTATAGTTCCGCAAATAGTTGGAACAATCTTAAAGCAGTTCAAGTTGTTCCGAAGCGTGTTGCGTGATTATACTCTAACAAGAGTAGAATCTTTGGTCTTCGGAAAACTTGTAATACAAAAGGGGAACTTGCATGAAGTATTTCGCAGCTCGTACCATATGACTCCATTATTGCAATGAGATATGACAACTATATCATAAACCGAGATCGAGTTACCATTCAACAAACACACCCTCGACCCTCTTTCGGCTCTTTCACTCACAATTCATAGAATACATTTGTAGTCATAGAGTGGCAAATGTAATAGTGAAATGTAAGTTGTAAGTATAGTTACATAACTAGTCGCTGGCAATAACAATTAAATAATAACACCGCTTTTGCCATGTTTCGCTCTTCAGTGTTTGCGCATAAATATTCGAAATTATTTCCGAAATATAATTAAAGTTAATATTTATTACAGATCAAGAGAAGGAGGTAAGTATAAAGCAAAATGTCTTTACTATTCAAATGATCTTGACACAGTTGAGTAAGGTCTTTTCGAAAATTTAAATAATTTTAGTCTTAATATTTTCGCAATTATATAAAATATCAAATATAAATGAGTGAAAAGATATATTTTTAGTTTAGTTATATATATGCACTTTGAAGCAAATCTGTTAAGTGGAAAAGAAGCTCGAAGATATAGAATAGAGAAAAGAGTCAGAGCTGGCAAGCAGAATATACAAGTGAGATGCAAATTCTGATTTAGGTATTCGTACTACGCGGCCGACATATTTGAATGTTATTTCGAGTCACAAATTGTTTAAATTGCGTCATGATTCAGCCGAACTTGACGCTAACTGCTACTCATTAGGTATAACCGGCATTGGGGTGGCCTTCTTTTCTATAATGATATTACTTTGGCTTTTTTCCTAGGTTTAAGCACCTTATATTTATTCATAATATTGAAATGAATCTTGCAGGTTAATAGCTTATTTCATTCATTTTCTAAACATTATCTACTTATAGAAATACTGAATGACTGCAAAATTTGGAATATAGAAATAAATCGGTGCAGGTGGCACCGTACAACTTTCCGACAGTGTCCAAACGGAAAGTTGTCGGTTGATCAGAATGTATAGATTCTACTTTCCTATCAAATGAAGCTTAAGGATGGGGAGCTGTCCAGGTTCTATTTATTTAAGTGCTGTATGATTGTTGGATGATCGCCATACGTCAGTTTCGACGTTAATAATTAATTAACCTTCAAAAAAGTTTCAATTGTCAACTTTCAAGTTGCTAGGGCTACTCTCAAACAAGCAAAATTATCTCCTATCCCCGGGCGCTCAGTACCCTCGCTACGCCACTGGGCAGAAGGTAGATTCTGAAGAGACAACGCATAAACCGAATTGAATATTATAGAATAAAACATGACAATGCTAAGCGGTTGCAAGGCTGCCTCCAACTTCAAGTCAGGAGCAATAATTCCGTTTGTAAGATTTAACATCACACAGCAACCAGGTAACGAGTTACATATTAGGGAATAAGCGTCGTGATGATATGCACAAACATGGCCTGTCCGCCCTTACAACCACATCAAAGAGTCAAAGCGAACATGGCGACGAAAGGGGTTCACAGGACTTGTTAGGTTAGATGAAGCAAGCAGGAGCTTAACTTTGTGTGTCCACGCGCTCTTATATACCATCATCAGAGAACGGGTGCATTGAGGGGACGTTCCTAAGCCAGGCTCTTCAGCTCTTCTGCTCTTCACCGATGAAACTGACGGCATAACCAGCTCCATGCACAAAAGCATTGTGTCTCCAGTCTTCATGAAGCATGAACATTCGGATTCAGATATTTCGTTTGCGGCCTTTCTGTCTGTATTACAACATGCAGAAATTGTGCACGTTTTGGGTTACGACATTGTGATAAAACAGTAATAATAATAATCAATGCCACAAACAACACGGAATGGGGACGGGGAGTTTACAACCAACAAGCACGTCCAAGTGAGCTAATACGAATAATGCAAACGGCTTTTGTGAAACTTGATGATATAATAATTAAATCTCACTGTTATGCATTTTATTGGTGAATGCAGTTTGAAAAAGTGAAAATGGAAGGAAAAATGAAAGTTTCTTTGTCAAATTTATGATTTTTAATATGCCATAAGAAGTGGTATGGGAAAATGGTTTGTGAATGACTAGTACGTGCTTGTGAGTTCTAATTTCATGCTTTTTCTATCGCCCGCATTCTAGAGTGCGCGTGTAGGGCGAAGTTGCAAAGTAGAGAAGGTTTTCTGCCGAAATACCGTCATTTAATCTGAAGACTATCCTTTTGGGAACAAGTTATGACTCTTCGTTCTTTTATGCTTTTGATGACTTGACGTGGGCATTCTTGAACCCATCCCGGATCTCCGAGCCTAAACTATATATATTTACAACATCTTATGATAGGAAATTAACTAATAAACCTAATATTAAGAAATTGTAATGCAAATTCTTAAATTTATAACCATTCGGAATTACTTTTTAAACATCACCCTCAACCCAGTGTCCCAATCCAACTACCACTTCCCTTCCATTTAGCAGTCCGTGAATGATCATATTTCAAGGGATTGTAGAAAATAAAGGGACGCATGATCATTCCACACCTAAGATTTACTTTACATACGAAAACGTATACCTAAAGGTAAGACCTGCGAAGAATGGCAAGCGGATGGGCGCGCTTGTAAAGCGGTTTGATTTGTTGGCGTAGTTAATTGAAATCCAAGGGGCAATTACACTAGACTCGCTCTCTCATCGAAACTCCACAAAACCGTTACTCCTTTATATCAATTGTAACTGTAGCTTCATCCAAGTACGCAAAGCGACATTCTCTCTCCAGTTGATCCTTCTTTATTGCTATCACTTCCACTTAAGTGCTTCAATATTCACATTTACCTTTTACTTGATTAGACTAACAAATATCATTCAATCACGTCCCTTTCCATTTATTTTTGTTGTTTTCCTTAAGTGTTTTGAGAACAAATTCTATTATAAGACATAATAGTGCTTCTTATACTAGAATATGCATAAGTATTCTTAGGACGCAAATGAATTGATGAAAGGACACCGAATTAATTCGACAATTAGCAAACAAAAACGAGAGAGCTCTCTGGAGGAGCAACGAGTAGGAAATGTATAGGTGTATATGTAGTAGCGCTTTTATCGATGCCCTACACTCTCATCGTCTGGCAGATATTGCCTTTAATTTGCAACGAAAGGTAAACGTGGAATGTTAATTAAAAGCGTCATGCCTCGTACTTACTCTTACATGGTACGCTACTTTCGATACGAAGCGTCGATATCTCGTCTACGTTCGTCCGCTTCGTGTCTAATTAGTCCGGTTGATGTAGGTAGCGGATCAGTGATCACTCATGTCTGTAAATGCCTTCGAATATCTTTCATGACCGAGGAGTTTTAGGAGTTCTAACTGATTGTTCTATCTCATGAACTATCATTTGTTATTGAGGCCGCAAATTTATAATTTTCCCCTCTGATATTGAGTATATCAACTTGTTAAACCAAAGACAATGCTCATCACACTTATAGCTCACATATAGCTTCAACAACATCAGCTTGTTTTCCTTCAACGTATAAATTTAGCAGCGACTTAGACTTAGAAGGAAAACGCGAAATTCGCAACTAAGGACATGCACGGCTTAGAAATGACCCAAATTGAGGGGGTTCATGTAGTCATAGTGCCACCGATGTCACGTTCCGTTTTGAAACTCGTCTCCCGCGGGAACGCGTGTCGATAGGAATTCACAACATCGCGTCTCGACCATCTTATAACTCCTCATAGACGAAACGGTATAACGTCTCATCAAATCCACGACGAGGTTGTGTGTTGTGTTTGTGTATTATGGGCACACAACACGCCATATCATCCACCCTAAACTGTACCTAGACCTAGAATTGTAGTCTTCACGAAACGTATATTTTTCTTCAACCATTCCTTTCCAATACCCTCCTTCTTTTCATCAAGGGCCGTACTAAAATTTGAAATGAGGACAACAAAAATCCAATTTAGCTACAAAGCCGGAAAGGTCTTGCTATAGAAAAACATTATTTAGCCTTAGGGTGAACTTGTAAATTTAGATAAATCCTATCCTGTATAATGATATTTAGGAAAACGATGAAAATATATGAGAAAGAAGAAAACTGTACCAAAGTAGATACGAGTAAGCGAAGACAAGAGAAAATGAAAGGGAGATCCAGGTCCTTCTTTGGCGTTTTCTTGTCTATGAAACGAAAGCATTCTCGTCACTCACCATTAGGCAGCGGTCGTCCCTACAGGTTAAGCGCTTTTATTCATTGACGTTGTACTGGAGGTGAATTGCGTCGCCATAGAGCAAAGTAATAGACAACAGGAACGCGGAGCTGACTGTGTATTCCATGCAGAAGTGGCACTACCGACTCCAGGTTAATTAAGTTCTAGTTTACTAGCCGCTTTTCGGACTGTTCGGATATCGTATAAACATGCTGGAATTGCACGACCGTCACATTCACGACGAACTGGTATTAGAGTGGAGGTTTAGGTATGACGACGTCGACGTAGTTTCGATGAAAACGACGGCGAATGCAATATACATAAACTTTTATCGTTCGCCACTTTGTACGAAATGTGTATATTTCGCTTCTATAATAATCATTTACCAGCTTGACCCTAACTAATGGTCCAAACGTAGAGCTGATATCTTGGACAACAACTTTCACAACTCTAGACTCTTAGGTCTTTATTTCGATGTCGTGAATGTGAGTATGTTATTGTATATTTTTACGCCACAGTCGAGACATTTTTATTCATAGTTTCTGTTATTCACAAAACTATTTACATGTTATCAAATAATTGTTTGGAAATACAGAGCAAAAGAAAGGTGCAAACTTTCGCTTGTTATTATTATAGGCAATAAATAATTAGTGAAAATATTTAGTTGAACTAATCTCGAGAAGTGAGTGTAGTATTGCGTGAATTTTCGTGTGAAGAAGTAACCAAGAAAAGCCATTGCCTGCTTATTTAAGCGTGATGGTTGGTTGTTGGGTTTTTTACATTTGCCGGGAACGGCGGGAACATTTTAGAACTGGGCGCGTGAAGGCGGCAATAAAACAAATAACGGGTTAGGAATTAAACACATACACTATGGAGTCTCGAACAAAATTAAGTTTATCCATAAATTTGATTTAACAGCGAACCAAGCGGAAGGGGCGCCGGCCCGAAGTCGAGTGCTAAGACCTTTTGATGCAATTAAACATGATTTGTTCTGGCTCATTTGCAGCGCCCCATTTCTGAAACAATCCCCCGCACATCGATGACGAATGGCCCATGATACGATTATTTTACATTGAATTTGCCGAACAAAAGAAGCCTCTTTCAATCATCCTATATACTTCACACAAAGTCATTCACAAAACCAAATATTGCCAAGAAATGTATAAATTGTCAATTTTAAACAGGGCTTGGATCCGGTAAATAATACCGGTAAAAAATACCGGTAAACATTATTATTTTTGAATTTTCGTTATTTTTTACCGATATGGAAATCTATAAAAAAAATTCATTTACCGGTGACCTCTTTAATAAAGTTACCATTCGCGTAGCATTGCGTGACACTATTCGTCTTATAAGTACTGCTACTTCGAAGGGTACATACAAGTGCCAACGCAAATGCTAAGCAAGTGTTCTTCACCTTGCTTTGCACATGGCTAGCGCCTTCTTAGTGGATATATGGTAGGAAAGTTATCCGGTGCGAATTTAACGCACCGATTTATTTTTATATTTATTTGATATTTCTATGTTAAAATTTAGTTGCAAAAGCAAATGTTTAAATTTTTACATTTTTTACCTTATATATTTTACCGGTAAAAAGAGTTACCGGTATTAATTAAAATACGTTATTATTTTTTCGTTTATTATTATTCAGTTAGATGCTCATGATACAATATCATAACCGCCGACTTTTGAAAATTGGGTGGGTTGCATATTGACAGCTCTTTCTCCCTCTCCTCCCCATCCCATAGCAAGTTTTCACAGTACAATTTAATCAAAAAATCCAAATGTAAATATTGAAAATATGCGCATGAACATTAATTCCCTTGATTTGTAGATATATTTTGTTGTCATCTTGTTCGAATAAATAGGTTTACAAGAAAATACACAATTGGTGCTAGTGGGTGGTTGTGATTGGTGATTGTAGAATTGTAATGCGTAACTTAAAATGTGTATTGCAAAGAACATACCGAGTATAGCGCCAGGAGGGTATTTAAAGCTTATTTCTTGCCCTGTCCTATAGAAGATGATTAATTGACGCAGTATTTTTGTCGGCAATAATTTCAGTTTTCGTTTCCACACCGGAACTTCCGATGTAAGTTTCACGGCGCAAATACGACGCGAGGACGCAAGCGACGACGCTTGATATATAGCTTTAAACGCTAATACACCACATTTACTTCATACATTCACTACATTACAACATCCACTAAATATATACCGAATCGTCGTCGTATTTCGTGTGTACCTTCTTCTTCTTCGTCCACACCTATCTGCGTGCACCTCAGTTACATCCCAGGCACGGGCACAAATGTATAACAATACACAACAAAAGATTTTTGCAAACAGCAAACAACGAATGCCAAGAGCGTTCTCTACCCGCATAAAGAGAGCAAACGGGTAGAAGGGGGGTTATACAGAAAAATAAATAAAAGCAAAAGCGTATAAAACATAAATAATGAGAATGAATGAAAGAACGCTGTATGTATATGCATACGCGAATGAGGAAACCATCAATATCTGAGACTGGGAGAAACAATAAATTACGACTTTTTTGGTATTAATGTCGAATAATTTACAAGTGCAACGCGTTTTCGCGCCCGCGCGTCGATGATTTTTTTAATATCAGCGCAAGGGGTGAAAACTGAAAATTTAAGAGTTTCTCGTTCGATGTGTGTATATCAGAAAAGTCAAAAATACCAGCAGAACGCCAGTATAGTTGGGAGTGAAACGAAAGTTGCGTTAATATATTATTTTTGGTCGAACTCTGCACGATCGTTCGTTTCTCTTTTGCCGGGAGGGCCAAACCGAATAAGAAATCTTGTTTAATATTGACGGCACTTATCGCTAGCTCAATGTGCTTGCCGCTCGAACGTTCCGGCGAGATCCGGGAGTGGAATGAGCCAAGTTTTGGCTGGATTCGCGTCGTCCATCACGGCTGAAAATCATCTGGCCGTCACTAGCAAGTTATATACGACTTGGCAGAGATGCCTTTTTAACCGCACAGAGTCGGAACGTGCCCTATATTTTTCGTTAAACACATAGAAATATTTTCAGAAAATTGATAAGAACTTATTGCACCAAAAAATAAGTTTAATTTTAATTTCCATGTTGTAGCAGTATATGAGTACATGATTATTATGTCAATAATCACTAATTTAAAGTGTCCAAATTTTACTTCCTTTTGTTAAGAAATACGGTCCTGTTGTAATGGCTGAATGAGGAGGAATGATACCACACGATACCGTCTAGAACGACATGAACTATGGCTGACAACCGGCCATTCTTAATGACACTGTCAAACGTTTGCCTGATTTGTGACACCAGGTTTCGATTAAAGAACATCACTTTCAGACGCTCGTGCTATGAAAGAAGAAATACTAGTAAAAGGAGTAGACTGCAGAAACAGGACAAACGGTACGAGAAAATATTGTTGATTTCAAACGCCAGAACGTCGCGCACATTACCAAATGCCCGAGACGAACGAATGAACGAAGGAAGGAACGAACGAAAGCGTAAAAGCTAAAGATTAGTTATGACCGCGACATATTTCATACGAAACGTCACTTTATTTCTTTGCGGTAGGTATACGCTTCATTGCCAAGCCAGCCAACATTTTCAGCACCAACCATCAAAGCAAAAATGAAAGCACCAGCAGGAACCGCATATCGTACCGAACAAGAAGAACATTGAGAAACACAAAAGACTATGCGAAAATTTAATTCGACAAAAGTCGTAAATTTCCATCTAAATTCTCAAACTGGCGTTTTGGTAAAAAATCGGTTCGTTAATTCGTGCGTTTCGAAGTGGCATTTCCGACGATTACCGGTGCCTTTCGTCGCCCTCAGCGGTGGTGTGGCAATGGCAACTGCACGCGAGTGATGTTAATTGGGGATGTTCTGTTTTACCCTGTTGTATACCTTCGTTGAATGTTGACGACCATTCCTGTTAGTATTACCTACAACAGAGGCACCGGTCCGTTCCCAAAAACGACATTTTCAACTTCAACGCTTGTTGTAAGGTTGTTAGTCGCATCGTTCGTACACATTCATTCTCTTCGTTGTTGTTGGCCCGCTGCTGTTTGTAGTGTGAATATTTATGATTTTATAAATTAAACGTCGTTGCCGACGACGCCTGTAATTTTCCAGATAGAAACAATAGCGCGAAATAATTCGGTAGCAATTCCGTGTTAGCTATAGAGCGAATGTGTTCCGGTCGGCTCATTCGTAACAATTTAGTCCAGCTGGCACATGATATTACAGGACATCACATATTTATGGCCAGTCCGGGGGCCCCCGCAAGGCCTTCTCTCCTATATATCTAGGAGTATCGCGCTATTCAGCACGAGCACTAACTTTACTGGTCAAGTAAGTAATTACAAACGGTGGACACCCGCCAGGCAACTCAGCGTTCCTCTTCGTTCGTTACTTTACGTTTTGTTAAGGTTCGTAACCATTTTGTCGCTAATGTTTTGACCATAAGCTATATTAGACTGTTTGAAATGCCCCTCCTAGAATTAAGGGTTTTTTATGTTTCAGTTGATAGCCTAGTCTTGCTAAAAATTAAATATTCTGCTATCAAAAGGACATAGAAAATATTAACATCTTAATATTAAATTTGTTATACATTATTCACATCTCCTCTTTTCCTTTCCCATTCGGAAAAATACCCAGTGCACCCCCTCTCAACGAAAACCAATTATTTACGTTGAATAGTTGTAACCCTAATAGAAAAATCGAAAACGAAACCAACCAAATATATATATTTATCTAGCGCACATATTGTAAACCAATGGTATCGATATCGCTCTGGGTCATTTCTTGAGACTGTGGCCTAGCACTCACCCCACCCTCCACCCACAAAACGCGAATGGATAATATAGAAATTGGCAAAAAGGACTTACTCTTCGTGCTTCGTTTGCTGTATACGTGTGATTTGTAAGTGTGTATCCGGAGGTCGGCTTGCTATTATCATAAATTAGTTCGAATAGGTTGACGTCTATAGTGAATAAAGCTCAATGGTTGCATGATACGGGAAGTTACGATGTTTACCTCGGGGATCCAAAGGACTGAAGCTGAAGGAGAGCGCACATTCAGCGTCGAAGTCGAACTCTCGTGGTCGAACGTGCTGGCTGGATTGTAAAGACATGAAGGAGGGGTGAGGTTACAAAAGTTATATGTTCGAGGATGAGAGAAAGAGAAGCCTGGCGACTGTTCCCGACTGATGTCCCGATACCCGCTTGTTTATGGGACGGCTTAAACTATGTCCAGTCTAACGGTGCTCATATACAATGCTATCTTCAGATCCCGATGGAGCAGGACAACTTATTCGAGTCGAGGGCGATCGCCGATCGGAAAAGCTACGTCGGTGATCCGATACAACCACCAGCACGTTTTGCAGTACTAAGAGGAAATAATTTACTGGCCAAATGTAAAAAACAATTTACAATCTTTATAATGAATGCATTAATATCAAACAAGCAAACTTTAATAAAATGAAGATGAATTTCTGTATATTGTCAACATGGCCCCTGCATCCTAACGTAGGCCCCCAGGCCAGGATCTCTGGCGGGTTCCTCTAGTCGCGGCCCCCTGGCTTAACCCCCCCCCCCCCCGGTTTACCTCCCACCACCACTATGGCGGTCATGATTGCAAAATACTAGCTCGTCATGTTTGATTCAAACCTTACCTTTTCTAATATGGTTGGAAAGTTGTTAAACTTGCTGGGTCAATAGTGTAAATGTACATATTAAAGTGATAAAGTCGATTGTTAAGGACGGAATGGAATGGAAAAAAGGGTCGTTATGCCCTGTAAGAAATGGGTACAACATCCGATAGAATCGACGAGTTTATTTCGCATAGTGTCTTGTCTATCTACTAATATCTGAAGACCTAGCTATGTTAGGTTGATCGACTATCGATGATAACCTTGTCGAAGTAACCCTTATGCCCAAAAACGTTGGTATACTAAAAGCAGTAGAAGGTGGAAAGACACGAAGGAGTTCATGTGAAATACGCGTTCCGATATCGTAATGTCGTCCAGGGAGGGCCGTACTGCCGCCGTTCGATTATTGTCCTGCATGAGAGTAAAGAGGAAGATATGGCGCCGGTGGGAGTTGAACGTCAACTCGTGTTGACCGGGACTAAACACTATCGATACCTATTGCTTCTTCTATCTCTTAAACTAAGCTTTATAACGTTCGTTCCACCTTTTTGGCTGATTGTGTGTATTGGAAAAGTTTTTAATAAAAACTCATAAAAACTGTGGTTCAATTTATATACAAGCAAAGGAAACAAATCTTTGTGGAGATATTAAATATTAAAACTACAAAGTCTTCTCCCCTTATATGAACATCAGGAAATAAAATTCTAACTTATGTCCTGTCTCTGGCAGCGCTTGTTTATTTGTTTATGTTTATATCTTTTAGTTCAGCATTTTTTGTTTATATCAAAATTTACACTTTTGTCTGCATCACAAACAAAACGAGTTGCTCGAAAAGTTGAATGGGGAATGAAGAAAATGAGGGATAATGAAAGGAGAAGCTTGAAAGACTTCAACGTTTAAAGGACTAGAAGTCGAGAGATGGGAATAACAGATCAGACGCAAAATAGGAACGAATTGTTTAAATGAAAAATAAAACTTTCCATCTGGCGAATGCATTACACACGGCACGGGAATATTTCGAATAGCGTTTCGTTGTTATAATTCCAGCGAACACATGCGTCTCGATTGTACTCGTGAGAAATCACTTTTCGTTCATTTTTCGAAATGTAACATAACGAAACGAAACGCCGTCTGTTTATGCGAAATATCCAGATATGCAGGCATCAGAAACGAAAAGGACTTGACTTGAAACAGTTTTTTGTTGTATTGTTTGCTTGATTATTATTTCAAGTACTCGCATATATCCAGTATAGGGAGGATACTTTGAGTTCTAATTTTCTTAAGTAAAAAATATACTTTACAAAAAAAATCATACAAACTTTTGTTATTCTAATCCTGCAATCAGAAACTGCTAAAGATTTTTTTTGCCGGATTAAAAAAAAACCCCTTAATTTAGTTATACCGTATATTATATCAAATCTCATGTGTAACTAACTTTTTCCTGCGTCTTGCCAGTTACCATAAAAATAAAAATCGTTTTGGTATTAAATTTTATCAACACCTTTTCTTAAAGGGTTTCCTATTAGCCTTGGAGCATTCTTTAAGTTGCTACATTCTTTTACTAGTTGAAGAAATGATGAAATTTTAATGTCTGCTCATTTTTTCCCACTTTGTGCGCTTCTTTTAACTTTTTTGATCTTTATGCTCCAACTTTCAACCATAATCAATGTAAAATGAGCTAGCTGGAAAAAATTAACGAAAACCCAAAGGCTAAACTTTTACATTCTCTTCTTCGAGTGTAGAGATTTTACGATCGACTTGCAAAAATGCAAACATTCGTTCTACCTCCTGCACATTTTCGCCGTTTACACAAAAAACCATCACACAAAAAATACGTTTCCATCTCGATTACTTAGTTAATTAAATTAATCCGGAATGTATACATAGTCATCCTGCGAGGTCCATCCCTTGGCGCTTGACTTCGCCCCTATTCACATTTTATTCCTATATCCTTATAAACCTAAAACTCATTGTGTTCAACTTATTACACTAAATTTGCACTGGTTGTTACAGATGCCCTCAGGTATTTTAATCATTATCCTAAGATGCTTTACTCGCAACCACAATCATACCATATGTTTAAATTTAAGGACAATCGCTAACATAACACACAGATATCCATGCATTCAGGGGCGTATTCAGGGGGGATATGTGGGTTAGAACCACCCCCAATTCGCTTTTTCACATACGTATACATTACAAACACAAACTTTAAAAATAACAATTTTGTGCAAAAATAGTAAATACGACGGAGGGTTGACCCCCCCATTGCCCGGTCCTGGATACGCTACTGCAGGCATTGTACATTTAGACATGTTGCACATGTAATTGTAGCTATGGCGAGTAATGTTTGTGCGAAAGCGTTGAAACATAAATCAGGAAGAAAACGGCAGACGTACAGACACACAAGTCACTGTGCAAACAGACTATTCATACCAAGTTGAGTCCTTTGCTTGACTTGAGTATTATAATGTGTACTACTACTAGTTGAATGTTGCATGAAGTCCAAGCGCGCAATTAGAACCGCCGTTTAACACCCTGATGCATGTCCTCGCCCCCCATACTCCTGCCCTCGTAGAATTCTGTGAGCAACGAAGCAACAATAGACGTAAGCCGACAAACAGCCAAAGCTAAATGTTATTTATCGTATTTACATATATATTGCGACGTTTTGCTGCGACGTTTCATTACAAAGGGTAAATCGTCAAATGGGACATCGTAAAGGAGCAACTGAAGCAAAAGTGCGTCAAATACAGTTAATTCCAATGACAATAAAATAATGACAAGAATGATCTTATCTTATTAATGCAAATTCTAGAACAATATATGGGGTCTATGGAACAAAATATTATTTTTTCACAAAAAGAAAACTTTTCAATATGTTACGTTTTAATCCAGAAAGTACTCATTTATTACTTGTTAAGGCCATATAAATGCTAGGCGTCCGAGCACACGAATGTTTATAATATAATGGCTGAAGCGTATTACAAGTACTCCACGTGAAGAGAGGCGAAGAGGTGGATAGCGCGAGATCGGTATGTAAAGGGTCCTGCAACAGCAAAGCCCACGGCAGGATTCTAAGTGATTCATGTATTGTTTCTCGTTTAGGCATGCCATACACTTACAGCCAGAGACACCCCATTCGGATCCTGGTTTTCTCTTGGTATGGTGATGCCTGTGTGCCCATTGCGCTCTCGTGTATAGCGAGAAAACCGTAAACCAGTGGAAATTATGTCTTTCGCAAGTGAATTGTGTAGCACAACCGACGCCAACCCTAAATTATGAAAATACAAAAAATACATTTATACACACACACAAACACACACACACACATTCTTGTACAACCTTGCACATAAACATAGTGGGTGGATATAATATAAACAAACGCACTGAAGTAGATTTGAAGTAGGGAATGCGAGACAAATAAAACTCAGCCCCATTTTTACTCCTACGATATAACCTATACGTCCTCGTCCTATACATTTAGGAGTGGTTGCAGGGAGGCACAACGAGAGCTTGGTTTAAAGGCACATACCGTTCTCCTGTTATATTTCTTTCTTTCTGGTTTGGTTGCAGGTAAAAGTAAAACCTGGGATTTCTCATTGTGACTTATTTATTATTGTACAAGGGTATTATGTTTAAATATGTACACTGGCACAGTAATATTCGCATATAGCTTTTGTCACAATTCATTTTTATTTTTAAAGTATATGTAAATATAAAGAATAAGCTAATATATTTTTTAGGATAAACTTATAGGTTAACTTCATTAATAGATCAGGCCAAAACAGCTGTTTACATACTTGGGTAGAAAGGACACACAAACGAGTCAAACGCTGGAACACGGTTATGGTCGCCTTTAAAGTGAGAGGTAAGGGCAAGTAAAAGCACTAATGACACCTTGCTGGCCTGGCCTATACGGTAATTCAGAACAGCTGATTTGAGATTCGGCCATATATCTTTATCTGCGCACACCTCTCCACACTTTTGACTATTATACGAATTCAGTTTTGACATCAGGCCATTTATCTTCCTATACTTAGTTTCGAGAGTTTCTCTTATGGATTATGTCTCTCTCGCAAATGACATTGACAGCGTTATATCTCAATAGGCCAAATATTATAAGGGAATCTTATAATGAAAAAAATTTCTTTGTTATATGCAAATTGAGATGTCCCATGTCAGCCTGGTGACAGGTTTGACCTCCACAATGAACAGCTAGCTGATCGGGATAATGATGGCCGAAAAAAAAAAACTTGAAAAAAAGATCCAAATGGATTTTGATATGAATTTCGAATTACTTTTGAATATATGTATACAAAAAGCTCATAGTTTTAATGCGTTGGACAAGCAGAATATTTATGACTTGTAATAATAGGTTTTCAGTGTCCTCCACCGGCAACCTCCTGTGTAACGATCAGGAATATATTCAAGGATTTAGACGTTCTTATATATATTAAAACATGTGTGGATTTCAAAAGTTATTTATTAAACTGAGATATATGTATATTATTTGAATTGCAGTCATACAATTATTGGGTTGAAATTAAAAGTTCAAAATCAAATGTTATCAAAGATTGTTACTACCAGTGCTGAAATTTACGATCAATTACGATCAGTTCTATGATCTGCATGCGATAGTATACCCGTTTTTCACTTGTCATTCATTGTACGTTTAGCAGCATTTTTAGAATGTGTTTTTGTTGGTCGTGGTGTACCGGCTCACCACTTTAGTGTATGTGACCAACACGGCGGCAAACGATATAATTAGCTCGTAAACAACACGGGAAATCGGTAGATAAACCGGCACCCAACCCTAACCCAACATAACGAGTGCACAATGAACGGTTTCGTCTATGATTTCGTATATCTAAAACACTAAAGTTCCATATAATTATTGAAATGTCATCAATAAAGTGCATTTAAAAGGGGATGTGCAATCGAACTATATGTGGCACCGGCGTATATACCCTACAGAATTGGCAGTTAGACCGGTCTAGAGATACAGAGTGAACCATTATAAACAAAATTATGGACACGAGAACAAACTTTCCATTAAACTTACAAAACGACAATTGAGGTTGATTGTGTGATATAGTGTACAGAGCAGGATGAAAGGCTGTAAAAATTGGACAGTAAATTTAGAAGGAGGTGAACGGAAAGGTGGAAGGAGAAAGGATATGGAATGCAGCAATATGGGGTAGATAGTTTACTGTTTGTTTACCTCGACAAAACTTTCAGATTTTATGATTTTAATGTACGAGATTGTTGCTTTCGATTCAATACTTGCGTTGCAATATCTAGCATAATGTAAAGTAATGGAAATGATAGTAGAAGTGCTCTAATAATGATAGAAATATGTAGCCTAGATGTGAGCCTAGAAATTTTCACAGTAAGGTTAAAAAATTTAAAATATCTACTAAAAGTTCTATTACATTTTAAACATGTTTATATTGACCTCAATTATTTACTTGACTTTGAATCAGGGCTTGAAACCGAAACCAATATCGATTCCGGTACTAACGAAATAATAAACAAAAAAGAACAACGTTTCCGCTGCAATTTACAATATTGTTTGATTAATACCGGTTATTACCGGTAACTCATTACCGGTAAAATATGTACGGCAAAAAATGTTAAAATTATTAAAAAATTGTTTCTATTAAATATTTATTTACATTTAAGCGTTCTTTATGCGCTAGCCATGTTCAAAACAAGATGAAGAACACTTGCCTAGCATTTGCCTAGCACTGGCTAGTAGTGACAAGACGAATAGTGTCACCTGTCACTCAATGCCATACGAACGGTAACGGTATTTATAGGTTTGTTTCATCAAAGCACCGAACTAGTTCTGAACTGTTCCGAACTCTACGACGCATGAGCAGTTTTGAAAAAGCGTTGGTTTTTTATAATTGCTCATGCATCTTACAGTTCGGAACGGTTCCGGACTGGTTCGGTGCTTTGATGAAACTAACCTATTATTTAAATACCGGTAAATGGAAGAGGTCATCGCTAAATGAAATAATTTTTATAAAAGTTCCCAAATTGGTGAAAAATTACGAAAATTGTAAATTAGTAACGTTTACCGGTATTTTTTAACGGCATTTTTTACCGAATTCAAGCCCTGCTTTGAATGATAAAACTTTGATAATGTTGTTGCTCTTAGATAGAAAACTTTCTCAAATTTCGAATAATGAACGTACTATACGTACGAAACTCAAAACAACCCACATACAAACAGATGAATGATATAGATAAAGTTTAGAAGCATTTTGGTGGTTTTAGGGTATGGATTTCATTAGAAACGAATTTATGTAACGCCGATAAGGACCTTCTATCAATATATTAAATCATTTGCGTCACGCGGGGCGCGTAGCGACGCGGCGGTCGGATCGTCGGATGTATAAAGAACTTTATTTAAAAGTAATAAATCAAAGCCGAACTGAAACGCGAACGAAGCGCGGAGGCAGTTAGTAGTGGAAATACAGGAGCACAGAGTGAGAGTGAGATGGCTGCCATCGTTTTTGGCGTAATCTGTACAAATGCAGTTACGCCGAAACTCCAATAAATTATATTTGTTCTTCAAAATGGGAATTCGGCCTCGTTCATTTTCACCAAATTATCGTAAATCAAAAACGACGTTGAGCTTCAAAATAATATTTATATACTACTCGCAACTTCGTACTCTAACAACTCTACTTGCATAACGTGTATCACTCGTTCGTTCGGAATGACAAAGCTGACTCTACAGCGTGAGCTGAAATTTTGAAATGTTTCACCGTTTCAGTTTTACTATCATCATTGAGCATCAGCGGTTTACTGAACGACTATGATTTCATGCACAAATCATTCATTGCGACATCAATATTGTTTGTTAGGTAATAGAATATTTTAACTTTTATAAAATAAAGAAAATTTTTTGATTTAACCATTTCTAACGGTTGGTCATTGTATATATCATTTTCATTATTTGGAATATTATCAGAATATATTTAAGAGCATAAGCAACGAAAACGGGAAATATAGACCGAGGTTATCAGCTTGTATTTGCGAGATTGGTGGAGTGAAGGAGACACAGAAGCAACAATACGACGCAATATTTATATTTACGGCTGTTTTGTCCACCTGCTACTGCAGTCTATCATATTTCTAGATATCGGAGATACAGAGATAATTGCCGGCAACACATTGTCCTTATAGAAGGATTGTACATGCAGTTATTTTACTAATGGGGCAGTTTAGAATCATAAAACTGCCCGTTTCGCCGGCTCGAAATTATTATCCCTCTTATTTATGGACCGATATTATTAATTTGTACCTATGCCGGACAAATGGTGTTTTATATATTTGAAATGATATCGTTGAGTTTTTTAATTAAACTTTCTACGTACTATTAATGAAAAGAGAATTTCTAAACCCAAAAAAAGTAAAATGTTTTCCGACCGTGACAGGACTCGAACCTGCAATCTTCGGATCCGAAGTCCGACGCCTTATCCATTAGGCCACACGGTCTGACTCCGGGAAGGTTAACTGAAATTACAGTTAAGTGTCGAAAAAAATATTAATTACGATTGTTGCATCGTATTACGGGTTGCCTAACTTTATTAATAAGTAATTATTATTCAGAAAGCATAATTATTGATGGAAAGGTGCCAAAATTAAATAATAAAGAACAAAACTACAAAACATATTTTAACTTGTTACGTTCCACGTTATTCAAGAATAATAAAAGATAGTGATAGCGATAGGAACAATGTAAGAAGAAAAACAAGTTGAAAAAGTTGGCGACTTCATCATATCACAAACCACCGCTGAATATGACGCGATTTCCTACTTTTCACAAAAGTAGAGACTGTAGAGAGTGTATGTTGGTCGTTGACGTCTTCGCACGCTTGACGGTGTTGCTAATTTACTTTTATGCAACTTTACTCCTCTTTTTAACATTTTATCATTGCCAAGGCGACTGCTAGAGAAATGCTGACTTGTGCATCTTAAATGTATACAAAGACTGCAGGCAAGCTACAAGGAAGAACGGAAGCGGGCAGATTATCATGTACAAAATAAGTAAAGTACACAATACCTACCCTTCCACTACTCTAATTTAACATAACCTAGCAGAATATATACCCAGTATAGTAAACCCAAGTAATACAGATGCTGAAAGAGCATGAGTTCTGTATTTATGACGTAAAAGTTGCATAAGCAAAAAACATCGGAATGTTGTATTAACGTCACAGCCACAACAAGCAGATGTAATGAGTAACACGAGCACAATGCATAATGCAATATAATTTCGTCTCGCGTTTTATTCAAAGCGATTTAATTCGAGCATGAATTTAAATATTATGAGTAAGCGTACATTTTTAAGGAAACAAATCGCTGCGTTAAATTCGCAGAGCACAACGATTTCATAGAACTCGTCTAGTCGATCGTAAAAGTATAGTTTTCATCGGAAAGTTGAAATGGATTGTTTTGATATGACTAAATTTCTAAATTTCTGTGCAATTTCTACTTTGCCATCAAAATGTAGAATGTAGATGGTCGGAAAGTTGCGCGGTGTGAATTTAACGCACTGACATTTTTAATTTCCGATTATTATATCATCGTCCAGTATAATCCGCAGAATGATTATTTGCTTAAAATATCTTTTTGTATTATGTAACTTTTAAAATTTATGTTTAATTACACTTTTGACCATTTCACATTTTCACACCCTAACATTGCTACAACCTAAAACATTTATAATTCATGACTTTAAGGATTAATGACGGAAACAATAAAATACAGGTGAAACAACCCCAACCATACTTATATTCAAAGTATATATTGCTACACGGCACACGAAAAAGATATTTCAACGTATTAATTAAAACGACGCTGTTGATTTAGCGTCTCGTTTTATACTTTCCTCGCAGGCTCCCAGCAGATTCTAAACCCATCTACCACTTGAGCATTTCTATACCATTGTCGCTGGACCGTTGGACATATCTGTTAAGGCAATAATTTCAAAACCAGTAAGCTACGTAAACCTCAGTAAAATGCTTACTGCACATCCTCGTGCTTTTAAGTGTGTCCTTCTGTCGGCGATTCTATTGTGCGTTGCTTAAAATTAGAATCCGTCTCTTTGGTTATTATATTATATTTTGCAAGCGGTGGTTTTCAAATGTATACGATTAGAGGCACGAACTCAAATGTGTACGGTGAAATGGCACATCCTTCGTATTGTTGGGATCAGGTATCGGTATCACTGAGTAGGATTTCAGAATTCATAAACGAGTTATGTGCTTCGTTACGATCACCCTTTTCATGTAAGGTATACCTAACCTCAAATGTGAATAAAAGAAGTTACCTCAGTAGGTTTTCTGCATATACCTACGCTCATATTCTAACCTAACACACCCTACTTGGTTTAATATGGTATTATAATCGGTTGTGTCGGCGAATAACGTAATCCGAGCTTGGGATTTTCTGATGCCATTGGGATTGTTCCTGCGTTGCAAATCACTTTTACTGCGGTCCGATACCACAGGAGCACCAATGTGTTCTAATTTTATGCGACGTTGGAAAATTTTCGATGTCATGAAGTTATTAATTTTTACCGTCGGATCTTTCGAAATTATAAAGAAAGTGTTGTATTGATATCGCCGATATCGGTATTACTCGTTCTTCTGAATTCTGATGAGAAAAATGGATTTTGTTTAGTGTGCTTTGCTTAAACGAGTAAGGTTGGAAGGATATATCCCGATGATGTGAACAAATTTCCAACCAAAAAATAAAAAAAAAATGAAATCGATCGATTTTTAGAGTTTAATTCTTAAAAAAACTATACGATTTACACGGACTTCCGCAAATGTCAAAGACACCGTACACTGGTAGAGATGACCGATGAGTAAAATAGTACAGTGCATTTGGTAATAGGAGAGGGAGAAGTCTAATTAATTTCCTTTCATCACATCACACAACGGGCAGACAATCCCTTTGTAGGTCTTATTTTCCTTTTGACTGACAAGACCATAAGAAGTACGTCCCGACCCAAGACGGAGGCCTTTCTTATCCTAATTAGCTCTTAGTTAGCAGCGAACGGACACGAGACCGGCAACGCATAGAAGTGAAGTGGAAGTGTGCTTACCAAGAGAAAATCACACTCACAGTCTTACACAGAACATTGAAATGCTGGCAGGCACAGATCTTTACAGTACACAAGCCTTCGAATAGAAACGCCAGCTACTCTTTAGAAAGGCAAAAGGCTCGGTTTTTGACGTTACATAGGATAAACGAACCATGAGAAAGACGCAGCAATAATGATATGGGTTAATAAGAGAGCCAGACAAATGAGAGTATCGCCGAAATGTCTAAATCAGTCATACCAACGAGAGAGTGATTCCACTACTCATTCGCATACTTGCTTAGATATTATATGCGAAGACAAAGGTCGAATTATTAGATCAAAAAAGGCGATAACAGTCTGAAGAGAAATCAGACGATAACAAAGAACAAACAAATTTTAATTGAATATTAGTTAATATATTAAGTTTTTACATTTTGTTTCTTGAAGGGAAAGGGTGAAAGGCACAAAAAATAATTTGATTTTTCTCAAACTCAATGTCGTGACTCGTGGCGACAAATTTAGTAAACCTAATGAAATAAGTAGTATATTGAAGAAATTAATTCAGTTTTCACTTTTCATGTCGAATACGTTTGTAACTATTACGAAAAGGTTGAATTCGTCCCTCTTTTGTAACTCATTCCAACCTATCCACGTTTCACTTCATGCTTGAAAGCCTGCAACATGCGCCGAGTTCTCCTAGCCCGGTGCTTCCACATTTTCACGTTGGTGGTGCGAAAGTGATGAATGAATGAACCAAATTTACTACTGCTCTTATACTATTACGTTTACTATACATTTATTTGCACGTGGTTCAAACAACCAAAATGAATTGAGAAATTTGTACAGCGCTTCTAAGCAAACATGGTCCCTATTTCTGCGGGAACGAATCGCAGAGAGGTAATTTGAGGCGGACACTCAGTAATAAAATCACGGGATATCGGTGACATTTGTCAAAATTTAGATTCAAAATTCTCACACTTGTTGCATGAAGTGTACTTTCACAAACCCACAGACAACACTGTACACCAAGTCTTTTGTTTGCTTAAAACAACTAGAATATGAAAATAAAGAAGTGTTTTATATAGTATTTTCGGACTACTGCACTTATCAGTGCGCACTAGTATGCACTGAAAATTTTGAGCGTGTTCGGACTATACCGTGAGTGCACAATTTTACAGTGTCGAGTGTTCGGACTATCAACAGAATTGCACTCAGTGCCCACTCGATGCAGTTCTTTTTGCACTGACTATGTAGGTCAGTGAGTGCAATGTAATATGACGGACCGACCGACTGGTACAATATTCGAGGTTATACTACCCGTTATACAAGTTACTACGTCAATTGCACTAAACACCATTGATCGTTTTCGAATTATTTTGAAAAAACTTGCACTGTTCGCGTTTTAGAGCAAAACTAGTAAATTGAGTTGTATGCAATGGGTGCATTCCGAAAACGCGATTAGATTTGACGTCCCATGCATTGTAATTAATACATTTCGTTCGGTCTGTTCAAATTATGCGGCGTCGTACACAAAATAAATTAGTTATAAAGATATACGTAATGGAAAACATATATCATTAGAAAATTGCTATAATTTCGAAAGAAACGCGGTTTCCCAAGCAAATACATTTGCGAAACTAAGAGCTCAAAAAATACGGACGCGAAATGGTTTATCATCGTAGACACTATTCTCTTTCAGACAAAAGACAAATGCCACAGTCACCTACGAAAAACGACACGTAGGGAACTGCAGTTTCTATGTATTTTATACTGAAGAAACAATGAATACAGAAGTAACCATTAAAATGTGATATATTACACACAGATTAAGTAAAAAGAAACATTATATTGAGAAAAACTAAATTGTATGAAAGAAATGTCTTAAAAACAAAATTCCCAAGAAGAGGGTGCAAAAACAATTAGGGACTATAAAAGAGGAGAAATGTAGATCAACCGATCATCAGTACAGAATTTATTCAGAGCCTAAAATGTCCTACGTTTTATCAAACCATCAAGATCATAATGTGTTGAATTAGTGTGACAAATTATTGTGGATTCCTGTAAGTGATGATAAAGCATAATCGTGATTATCATTTAACATCCTTCAGTTGATAGATCATTTATATATTTTGAGTTATTCTTTCTTTTCCTCCAATTTATCATTTTTATTTTATTGACAATTTTAGCTTTCTTGAAAAAAAGTTTGTTTAAATCCTTGGATCAGTCCGACAAGAATTTACTATGTTCGTAGCCAAGCTTTGATTTAGTCAGAAGGAATGAAATAGTCTGCTTGAGCAAGGAACAAATAAAGTGTATAGGAAAATGGGAGAATCAGAATCAGAACAAGTAACAAAAGGTGCGCCACGATGTTATTACGACTCCTTGAGGACCACAGTATTAGCGTTCAATAAGGAATAGCTTTTGTTTAGTGATCGGTGGTCAGTATTAAGCTTCTTTCTCTGGCTACTACGTCCAAGGATATAGCGGACATCTTTATAGTGCAAACATGAGTCACTTGTGTTTTGTATGACCATAAACACCGTTTTATATAACTGCCAGGACATTAAAATAGTTGTGGTCATAAAAAGTTAGATAAAAGTATCGACCAATTAATAATAAAATTCTATTGAAATGTGTTTATAATTAATTTTTGTTCTCAATATAAAATTATATTTAAAATGCACCCTTTTATAAAATGTCTTGGAGGATTTTTCGGGTTGAGATGCAGGGGCAAATAAAATTGCCAATTAATTGTAACGAATGTGTCATAATTGCCTGGAAAAATTCATAGAATAGAAGAAATCTCAATGAATAATAATGATATTGAATTTATAAACAAAACCAGCAACGTTATCTTTTAATTACCAAAAGGCACATTCACCGAAATTTATGCGTAACGTGTAAATATATTCCCATTAAAAGATTTTTCTTGTTGCCCTATCCTTGTGTTTATACTCTCATTTTCTTCTTTTTCCAATTTTCTTACCCTGCATTCCTCCTATTCCATTGCCTTAACACCACCAAACGTATAAGTAGGTATAGGAAAAACTTTGCTTAAGCATGAAATAAAACGTATAGGTACAAAAAATGCAATTTCGGTTTCTTATGTTTGCATGTATAACTTTTCTTTATCCGACATTTTTCCAACGCAAGTTACAAAACCGTTCAGCAGTAGTTATACAAAGTGAAATATGCATAGCATAAAGAAGGGACTTGCTATTTGCTATTGCTGGATAAAAAGCGCCGGGCCGAGTAACTTCTTAATTTGAAGCGATTATTCTCATTATTACTATCCTATCTTAACGGCACAGCATCACAGAGTACGTACGTATCCGAAGCCGAAGAAAGAAGATCTTCTCCTTGGCTATACGTTTTACTTATAAAGTGCTATACGACTAACCGCTTTGGTTTTCTCTCTTCTCTCGTCGTCGTTTGCTGGATTGTTGTTGATGTTCGTGGATAAGTAGTCGCAGACTGAGTAAGTAAATTCAAAAAAGACGCGAATAAAAATACAACTTGTGTGCAGTTTATGCAAATAATCTAGATGAGATTTTGCTCGCAGTACTGGATCGTTTTGCTTTTTCTTTTATTTTCCTGAGTTTCTTTTTTTTTGGTCGTAGATTTTCGGTTTCACTAATGCCATTCTTATTTTCGGTAATAAACTTGGGTGTTATTCTTATCCAAATTTACGCACAAAATTTAAAAAATACAATTAATAAACAAATATCTTTAAAAGCGTATAAAACTTGATTGATTGTGTAACAAAGCAGATGGGTTTGGTTTCAGTCTCATCGCGTGTCGATGAGTGAAGCAGAGAAACTTGTGTGGATACGATTGCGATCAAGGGAACACGAACGGCCACGAAGAAGAACGCTAGTCTGGTTGCCTATGGTGCTCAGCCAGCTCTGTCTGTTTTCGAATGAAATGCAATTGAAACAATTATTACTTTTCTCTTTTCTTTTCAACGGGTAATTCTTGCACATGCTTTCAACGCATTCTTGGTTGAGACTTTCGTCTCTTCGCCCTACTCTAATTTAAGCGCTCATCTACAATTGGAACGTTAAACGCGCCCTGTACACAAACAATTACATTTAGCGTACGTTATGATGCAAATTGTTGAACAGCCGACAGATATTATAGTCGTTTCGCTTAACTCTTAACTGAAAATGTTATATACAATGTTATTCGAAGAAGCGCTCATCTCAATGAGGAGGACTGAAGACGAGATGCAAAACACACTCACACCCACATACAAACATGTCATATCTATACAGTAATAGCAGCCATTGAATTCGTGTAAGACGTGTATAAAGAGAAAAGCGAAATATGTATTCAACAGTATAATGAACGAAAGGAACATTTTAACCAACAACGGCGACGACGACGACGACGATGACGATGTTCATGCCTGGTGGTAACCGAGCGAGGATAAATTCGCGGTTATTAACTTTTATTATTATGCTTTACGTTTACATTACATTATTATCATTAAAGATGAAGAAAAAGATGGGGGTTGAAGATGGCAATGATGGGCTCTAGAAAGGGTGGAATTAATTATTCAAAGAAAGTGTTAAGAGAATTATCCAGAACTCAAGAATGTATACTTACAGAACATTATAATAGTGTACAGAAAACAGACGTTACATATTAAAATTAAAATAACTGTAAAGGAATGAATATGTAGCAAAAGGCTAGAAAGATAATACAATAATAACAAGTTGATATTAGCAAGATGGACAATTTCAAAAAATTTAAATGCCATCCTGAAATATTAAAACAAAGAAAAACTTTTCATAAATAGTTGAAATTATATTTGAAATTTTTAATATCCACTGTAATACTGGGATTTACTTATGGGGAGATGGTATTACATTATATGATTAGAAACATAGAGACGAGTAAGCTCTGATGGATGTTTAAGATATACAATTTTTTGTCATAACTGACAGTACGTTGAGATCAATAAAAAGTTTTCATATTATCCTACACTGGCTAACCCACTCAATAGTAATATACTATTACATACTGGCGCCCAACGTGGGGCGCCAATTTGTAATTCAAGGGGGAGAAATTGTAACACTAGGATTGACATCTGGTGAGATGGTATTACATTATAGATTATATGATTAGAAAAATAGAGACTAGTAAGCTCAGGTTGTTTAGATATATAATTTTTGTTATAAGTTATAATTGACATTACCTTGAGATCAATAAAAAGTTGTCACATTATCCTGCACTGGCTAACCCGCACTCAATAGTATATAAATAATATACGATTACAAATGTACAAATTGGCGCTCCACGTTGGGAGCCAATTTGTAATTCAAGGGGAGAAATTGTAATACTAGGATTGACATCTGGTGAAATGGTATTACAATATAGATTATATTATTAGAAAAATAGAGACGAGTAAGTTCAGGCTGTTTAGATATATATTTTTTTGTTATAATTGACATTACCTTGAGATCAATAAAAAGTTTTCACATTATCCTACACTGGCTAACCCACTCACTAGTAATATACGATAACAGGACCATTTTATATTTCATTCTGTTTGATTTCATGAACTGTGTTGGTGTTCACATTAGTTGTAACAAATTGTAACAACCAAACGAACGCGTATAACTGGGTATCTCCCAGCCATGATCCAGAGATGCTGTAATTATCTCGAATATAAACCAAAATTTATTATCGTTAGTTTCTAACTTATCCCACAATTTTGAATAATGGTTTTGAAAATGTTATAATATGTTCATGTGTGCCCATAATTCCCGGTCCTGAGGGTAGTGTAGATCAGTTTCTAAGTACATATTGAGCTTACGTGTGCTATACCTGAGGGTATGAATATTTCCCCCCTTATACTAACATATACCATCAAACCTAATACTTACTTACAACACGCTTAGGTATTATATGTTATTGTAAATATAAATAACAAGCTTGTATAATCATAATAGACCAAACTGACCAAATGCACCAAACAACTTAAACAACTCGAACAAAACTAACTAATCAGCGGAGAATAGTTGTTAAAAATATCAAAGAGCGAATTAAATTTTACAAAAATTGTCCAAAATTAAGATAATATATTATTCATAAAACTGCTTAATAATCGGTAATGATAATTATCCGTATCAAAATGTGTTTCTTTTCTACACGCAGACATCATCAGTATCACTGAATGAAAATGTTTAGTCCTCGGTGGATAAGACAAGTTAATGCAATCCATGCAAGAATGCGCCACAAGAGGATGGGAGGAATAATTACTCTATGCACATTCAACATTGAACATTACACATTGCACTTGAATATGCACACTGGTGCAGGGAAAAGAAGGACTAAATGGTAAAAGAAGCTTGAAGAGCAACTGCAGCTAGTACTGACTGTACTGTACAGAATCCAATTTCGCTAGCTGGTTTTGTTTGCAAAAGAAAAAGAATTGGGAAAGTACCCAGAAGAAGGAGATTAAACACATCAGATGTAACTTTTGCGATACAATTAAATGTAAATGAGCATAACAATTATAGTAAAAATAAGACAAAATAGTCAACCTTTAGCGGTTTATTTAGATTTATCATTCTTTAAACTAATTATTGCTTTTTATATTTTAAAGTGCCAAAACAAAGGAAGATAATAAATAGTATATTATTCAATGAGCGCATATGCAGACTATTATATGCGAGAGTTAGGTTACGTAGCGAGGCGAGACAGAGCGGTGTAATCGCCCTAGCATATAATAGCGCATATCCCCGAATTGAATACTATACTTTATCTGCGACGACCACGTAAAACAGCGATTATTAGGTGTGTGTGTGTGCAGGCACATATAATTCACATTAATATCAATCACGAATAATGAGCTTGACACAAGTCAATAATAGGTCATTATTCCTCTAGAGGTTTTTTCTTACGTTAAGCAGAACGCTTTCCTGAATTCAATAATGAAATGTCACAATCTAAAACGTCATCTATTGAACTGAAGGTGCGTTCGGATTTTCAGACAGAGTTGGAGTGTAGCTGGAGTAGTATTGCAGTGTATAAAGAATG
>JARJEB010028773.1:0-19416 GCA_030264535.1 Liometoxenus newtonarum
TTGACAATCTGTCAAATTTTGACAGTTCACGTTAAGTTACGTCAAATTATGACATTTCTATGTTAATTAATCAATAATATTGTCAATTTTATTGTAATTTCACTTACCAGTGAAAAACAATTAGACAAAATGACACGGAATTTTTGACAATCTGTCAAATTTTGACAGTTCAAGTTAAGTTACGTCAAATTATAACATTTTTATGTTAAATAATCAATAATGTTGTCAATTTTATTGTAATTTAACTTACCAGTCAAAAAAACAATTAGACAAAATCACACGGAATTTTTGACAATCTGTCAAATTTTGACAGTTCACGTTAAGTTACGTCAAATTATGACATTTCTATGTTAATTAATCAATAATATTGTCAATTTTATTGTAATTTCACTTACCAGTGAAAAAACAATTAGACAAAATCACACGGAATTTTTGACAATCTGCCAAATTTTGACAGTTCACGTTAAGTTACGTCAAATTATGACATTTCTATGTTAATTAATCAATCAATAATGATGTCAATTTTATTGTAATTTCACTTACCAGTCTTTCTTCTGTGTTGCCAGATCCAGGTCCGGCTTTCAAATCAGCAGATTCACGCGCATGCAGATCAGATTTGAGTAAAGGATGAGCACTAGCTGAGACGGCAGCAGCGTGTGGTCCACCAGGTGCGCCAGGCATACCGGCACCGAAACCTAATAGTCCTGCGGCTGGTCCCATACCCGGTAGTCCAGGATGTGGTCCTAGAGGTAAACCGCCCGGTCCGTGTGCGCCATGTGGTAATTGTTGAGCGTGTATTTGTTGCTAAAATCACACAAGGAAATCAATAAATTTGTAAATTATAAATTAATTAACATATTTGAATATAAAATAAGTACCTATTTGAAAATTTCTACTATCACCATTTTTTTTTTACTTTTTTAATTTAGAAAACCAAATAAGAAAACCAACTAAGTATTTCCTAAGCTAAGTATACTTTTTATCAATAAATAAATAAGAATAACTGAAAAGTCTGAAAAGATAAAAAGAGACAAAGAATAAAAATTCGACTATAACTACTTACAAGCAACTGTTGTAGACCTTGCTGTTGTTGTTGCTGTAAAAACAACAACACACAATCATTAAAAAAACTTATTAATTATTTAATACTTCTTTTTTTCAACTTATCACCAAACACAATCCTCCCCTCCCTTCACCATGTTTATCAAATTAACACGTCACACATGACACAACTGACTAACTAATAGTACTAAGAGGTTACCTTAATTAAGCAAAGTCAATAAAATTACTAAATTATCAACCAAAAAAAGCAGCGACATAAACAATAAAAAGAATTAATGTTACAAACACCTTGCTATACTGTTAAAGGTTAAACTGACCAGGTATTTCATATTGTGCAAATTGCGCAAACGCAGTAGTGCATATTTGTAGGTTATAAAATTTGTACATGCAAAATGATCTCAATATTTCGAAGAAAGGAAGTTTGAAACGACTTGAGTAATGAAGAACAGCCGATTCTAGCTCATTTTTTGTGGTGGGGCTAGGGACTCTTTCGTCCGATAGATGGCGCCACCCTTCGCCACGCCATCTAGCGGTGAATAACCGAACCAACCCTCCGCCACGGCCCGGGCCCCAAGCACGCATGCGCAACACAGGGGCAGAACATCAAACAGCATTGTTCTTAAAATGCAATGTTTATTTGATGTTCTTAACAGCATTGTTTTTAATATACAATGTTTATTTGATGTTCTGCCCCTGTGTTGCGCATGCGTGCTTGGAGCCCGGGCCGTGGCGGAGGGTTGGTTCGGTTATTCGCCACTAGATGGCGTGGCGGAGGGTGGTGCCATCTATTGGACAAAAGAATTCCTAGCTCCACCACAAAAATGAGTTAGAATCGGCTGTTCTTCATTACTGACTTTGAGAAAGATAATTGAAGAGGGAAATATATAACAAGTAATAAATGGTAATTAACGAGTTAATGAAAGCTAAAAAGGATCCTCAACTTAAACTTAGCACAAAACCAAGCACCAAGGCAACAATTCGCAGTTGACTTGAGTTGAAATTGCGTAACGGTTAGTTACTAGTCATAAGTACTGTGAGTAATGGTTATAGAGTTAAATTACTAGTAATTTTATAGTTGAATCTGTGAATGTGAGTATTGGTAATTTGGTATGGTGAATGTAAAGTAATATGTAGTATGGTTTGGTTTAATGTGATAATGGTAGTGGTAGATGTAGATGCTGAAGGAAAATGGGTAGTGTTAGTACTTACGTACAGTAGTGGGTAGTGAGAGGATAGATAGATAGATAATTGAAACTTACCCCGATAATGGCGTTCAATTCGGTCATGGTCACTTGCTTCGCACGCTCGACGGCCGACGCCACTTGCTGTTGATGTTCTTGCGCCAAGAACGGGAGCACTTGGGCGATGATCGCATTTAGACGTTTTGCAATCTCAGTCTGTTTGTGCATTTCGACGTTAAGGCCATAGGACATTTCGTAGTACTAAAAAAAAAAACAATTAAACAAATATTTGTAGAAAAAAAATAAGTACCAAAAAACAACTAGCTAGTTTAGGGTGCGTTCCATTTGGGGGCTTACAGTGCCAAACATTTGTAAGCGGCCAAGTGGAACGTAGCCGTAGATTTTTTGACCATATTGAAAATATGGTAAAATAACGACTGGAAAATATGCGGCCATAGGACATTTCGTAGTAGATACAAAAAAAAATTGAATAAAAAGGTAAAAACTACCTATAGTTTAGGGTGCGTTCGATTTGCGGATTTAGAGGCTTTATAAATATTGTGCGTGCTAAAAATTTGCAAGCGGTCAAATGGAACGTAGTCTTAGATTTTTGTACAACATTGAAAATATTGTAAGAACAAGAACAATGTAAAACGAAAGTTGGAAAATAACGATTGCTCAAAAATATCGAAAATTTGCGGCCATAGGACATTTCCTAGAAAGTACTAAAACAAATTTGAAAAAAAAAGAATAAAATTTACCGAGTTTAGGGTGCGTTCCATTTTTGGGGTCACAGGTTTTATAAACATCGGGAGTACTAAAAATTTGTAAGCGGCCAAGTGGAATGCAGCCTTAGATTGTTTAAAATATTGAATATATTGAAAGAAAAGAACAATGAAAATCGAAAGTTGATTTACCTAGTTTAGGGTGCGTTCCATTTTTGGGTTCACAGGCTTATAAACATTGTGAGTGCTAAAAAATTTGTAAGCGGCCAAATTGAACGCAGCCTTAGAATTTTGGGTTCACAGGCTTTATAAACATAGTGAGTGCTACAAATTTGTAAGCGGCCAAATGGAACGCAGCCTTAGATTTCTGCACAATATAAAAAATATTGTCAGAACAAGAACAATGTAAATCGAAAATTGGAAAATAATAATTGTTCGAGAATATCGAAAATATGCGGCTATAGGACATTTCGTATAAGTACTAAAAAAGATTTGTAAAAAAAAGATTAAAATATTTAACTAGTTTAGGGTGCGTTCCATTTTTGAGTTCACAGGCTTTATAAACATTGTGAGTGCTTAGATTTTTGTACAATATTGAAAATATTGTAAGAACAAGAACAATGTAAATCGAAAGTTGGAAAGATTGCTCAAAAAATATCGAAAATATACGAAAGGAAATGTATAAATATAGAATTTGAATAGGATATACTCCGTTATGGATGATATATGTCTGCATTATATTGGGCGTATCGTATTTTCCATATTTTCATATTTTGGAGAAAATGGAAATAGCGTGGATGCGAAAATACAATAACCAAAAAATAGCAACATATCGGCATAAATAACGACGAATATGTGACTGCCAACTGGAATAATATATTGAACCCACCCATATAAGTTCGAGAAAATGCCGAAAGAATTTATGTACCTAACCGAAAATACGAAAATCTATCTTGCGTTATCATGTTTTACTTTACTAAAATTATTTCCAACAAAAGGGTCGACTGAAACGTACAATGAACAAAGAAGACTATAAATAAAGAATTTTTATCTGCACTGTCATAAGTTTTGACACGTACTATGTATATAGGTTAAGAACTGTCAAAATTACGTCATGTCAATATTTGACATTCTATATTGTTTTCAAGTTATATAACATATTCGTTTTTTAGTTTTTTTTAACAAGAATAATGAACTATTTAGATTGTAACAAGACATTTTTGTTTCGGTTGGGCACAAAGATGTGGTATTTCATCAAGAAAAAAATATTTTAGTATCAATAATCATAAAAGGATTGGAAATATTTTTTTCAGTTGTGGCTTCATAGAAGCTACGCCGCTGGGTCGAAAAAACTTTCAGGAATGAGGTTTCGGCCAAAAAATATTGAAAGAATTGAAAAATAAGTGAAATTTGCTATTTTTGTTAAAAACTTAGTTTGTATTTTTTATCCACGACTACATCTTTATAAGTGGGTATAATAATCATAATAAACAAACATTTAGTCACTGACTTTCCCAATCCCGCAATCCCGAACAAATAATAATTTAACTTTTATCAAGAGTTAATCAAATATTGACTAATTAAATATTAGCATGCCATCGTTAACCTTTTTATTGCTTCCAATTTCCAATTCCGTTTCTCGCCATGCAACACCGTTACCGTTTAACTATTTCATCGGTTTCCCTTTCGTCGCTATCTTCATCGCACAGTTAAAACAATGCGCCAACCCTTAATCATTAATATCATGCATTAATTAATTTACTTTAAATCATGGCTACCGAGACTATACAGATAGTTAAGAGTTGCGGTAGGGACTTATTAGAGGTAGAGCAGGGCCGGGGCAGGGTCGGATTGAACTATGAAAGCGGTACGGTGGTTCTTGAATTAGTAAAAGAAAAAATTAAAAAATGCAATAGAATCGGCCCTTCGCCCGGTGTTTCGATCCGCCCATGGGATCGATTTTGGGCTGTTCCCCAAAAGGCCGTTGGTTTCGCGCCCCCTGAGGGCCGCTTTTTTATGAAGAAATGCCGCTTCTATCGCATTTTTAATTTTTTTACTAATTGAAGGGCCGCTCTTTTAAATCCCCCAGGCCGATTTCATAGTTCAATCCGCCCCTGCTCGATCCGGCCCTGATTAGAGGGCCGTCAAACAAATTTTTGAAATTCTAGATTTGCTACTTTGATTTCGATCGTTAATAAATAAAATAACAAAAGAAAGGAGTTTAAGAATGTTAAGCAATATGACACGTGTTATCACTTGTCACATGTCCACTTGTGACATGTTGAAAATCGAAATCGCAAAGGCAAAAAGGAAAAGAAAAAGTGCTGTGCCAAGGAGATCTATTAAAATTAAAGCATGATGGAGATCGACGTAACGAGTATAGGTATAGAGGTGAGTTGGTGAGGTTTGGTGAGGTAGCAAAGGCAAAGAGCCACCTCACCTCACCTCACTTCACCATGTCATTTGGTTTCTATTTGATTCTGTCTGTTCGTTTTGTTCAATCCGCTGTTAGAGCTGCTCGCATCGTTTCGAGTGACTCGCCGGTAATCGATACGAACACACGTTTATGCATGTGTTTGTGAAAGTGTATGTACACACATTTGCAAGAGCGCAACGCGACGCGACGTACGACGAACCACACGGTTACGTTATGGCGTGGCGTAACCATTGACAGCGCGTCGGCGGCAAACGACGTTTGTCCATACGCATGGGTATATACTGTATAGTAATGTTATCGTTATGTATGTTTGGTGAATTTGTGAATCCTAAATCGCTGAATCCAATCCAAACGGCCTAGTTGTTTGAGCTTTTGGCTTTGCGCTGCGAGGACGACGAGACGAGATGACACGACACGACGACAACAAAGCCAGAACAGAAAGGCAAGGCGACGTTTGTAATCGTAATGTAACATGTAACCGTTCGAGGGGTTCGGATACGAATGCGTGAACAACTGAACATCGAACGTGGGTGTTCGTTCCTTCGGCTTCGAGTGTATAAGTAAGTATAGTAAATGTATGGCGGTGGCGGCGGTGAGTACGGCAGCAGCAACGGCGGTTGGGGTGTAACGGATTGGCGGATAAGAGACGCAAACACAGCACAGACACAGGCTTAGACACAGCCAGGCCAGACATGTATGTACATACCACGGCCACCAACAAGAAGGGGGTGGAAAGGAAAAATGGAAAATAGAAAATATCGACGACGACGAACCGACTAATAGTACGACGACGATGACGACAACGAACGAGATGCTTTTAACCTACTGCTTAATGACTTATTTTCCCTTCTTATTTCTACACCAATTTTCTGCTTTCATTTTGTTGCACTTTTTGTTTCGAAGAAAATAGAAATAAAGTAAGGAAATTAAAGAATAATAGCGTTTTCGCACTAATGCACTGGCTAGCATGCAACCCACTTTTCTAGTTTTGCTCTAAAACTCGATCAGTGCAAGTTTTTTCAAAATGATCACTGCACTGACCTCCATAGTAATAGCATCTTCGGACTACTGCACTCAATGCGCACTCGTATGCACAGAAAAGTGTGTTCGGACTATCAACAGAATTGCACTCAGTGCAGTTTCTTTTGCACTGACTATGGGGATATTTGGAAAAAAACTTGCACTGATAGTTTTAGTGCAAAACTATAAAAATGAGTTGCATGGGTGCACACTGAGTGCAGTAGTCCGATAACGCTATAAGTGCATAAAAAAACTGCACTGAGTGCAATTCTGTTGATAGTCCGACCACTCGGCACTGTAAAAGTGTACACTTCACTCAACGTATAGCTGTAAAATGCTCAAAATTTTGAGTGCATGCGAGTGCAAACTGAGTGCAGTAGTCCGAAAATGCTATAAGATACTTGTAGTGTTTCCGACTTACTGCACTCAGTGCATGCACTGGCACTAATCAGCTCTGAACTTGCACTGCACTGCTTGCACCGTCTATTGAGAAGGTGCAAAAACATATACACTCAGTGTACATTCCGTCTCCTTGATTAGAAAACTGGCTGCACTGGTGATCGAAACAATAGACTGAAAACTTGTCCAGTGCACACAAACTGCACCAGTGCAGTGTCTAGTCACTGTCAGTAAGTCGAAAACGCTATTAAATAAATAAAAAAAACTTACCATGACGTAATGCCGTTGCATTTCAGTCTTCTCACTGGCTAACTTCTCACATTCCAATTTTAATCTGCAAATACAAAACAAATACAGCGATAAAACGATTATAGATAATAATAAGAAGAAAATTAATTATTAATGAAGACAATCTTCTTCTTCTTCTTCTGCTAATTAATTTCATATTCTTCACATAATTATAACTACATGCAACTGGTGTGTTGGAGTTATAGAAGTAATAAAACTTCAATAAATGTCTAATAAATAACGATCAGCGTGTAATTATAGAAAGTACTTCTTGTGCGGCAAGAATTAATTGCTTAACAAAACAGTTACTTAATAATAATACTTACGAGTGATATTGTGCTTGCAAAAAATTGAATTCCTCTTTTATTCGCTCCAGCGTATCAGCGATTGTGAATTTTATTTGTCCTGCCTGAGGTGGAGGACCCTGCAAACAGAAAATTATTATTCATTAATGATTATAAACAATTGAATAAGCATAATGAAGGAGGGGAATCAATACCTTTTCTTTGGACTTTTGCATTTATTATTCTTAAATAAATCAACTCTTCTTTTTATTCCCTATCGCTATCATAATTCGTGTTTTTTTTTAACTCAGTGTTTTTGTAATTTTGTTTATTAAAAGTAGTAGTTGATTAATCCTCGGGTTGCACTCAAAAACATTTTACACTAATTAGTATCCATCCACATAACCAATCAATTCATCAATTCATCAATTCATGTAAAAGCCATCAGTAAATGTCGACATTTGCACGCGCCGCGCAGCGCACCCAACAAAAGACGCCGTCGTACTCGTAGTCGTACGCGACACGAACACGACGGACGACAACGTTGACGTAGAGGACGACAGGACAGGACACAACGAAACGAAAACGACTAGTGATGTATATGTATGTATAGTATATACAATGTAAAGGGATATATTAGTTTTGGGGTGATAAAACGGCCGGGGCGAGTACTGGTACGAAAAGTAAGAGCAGTTCGTCGAAACTGAACAGTAAACACACAAAAGTTGAAGTTTCAAGTCAAAGAGTCAGGTCATATAGAGGCACGACGAAGACGACACAACACGATGACACCACCCACCATCCAGTAGCCCTCGTACACGTGCTATGCGAACCGGCAAACTGTAACTGTGTAACGTAACACACTTGACACTAGTGACGCGGACTAACCAAACTCACCCCGAGCGCAACGAGCAAACATACACCACGACGACGACGGCAATGACGAAATGAAATGAGAGAACGGTGAACGCAGCAGCGCAGACGACTCAACTCTACGAGAGGAGAAGAATGATGGAGATGGCGATGGCGATGGCGATGACGATGACTGAAAGCGCGAATAAACCGAACCGAATCAGAGACCGAGCAGGAGTCGGAGCCAGGGAGCTGAAGAAACCGTGGATGGGAAATTCTGAACGAAATTCCACGACTCGACTGTATCTGAGCATTTGCCCTATGCTATGCGATCTGCTATGGAATGAGAGATGTGAAGGCGAGGGTGTGGGTGGATGCAATGCACGGCAAGGCAAGAGATGATGATGCCGAAACGTTGAGGGCCGAATGCGTCGCTTGTCGTTTCGTTTCTATCGTTTCACTACGTCTAGGGAGGGGGGCGACAGCAATCATACGCGAAACGAGAATCATATAATACATATAAGTATACAGAGTGTTACCCACAAAAGCAATAAATCAAAACTATTTCAATTTTATTCAATCGTGGAGAGGATCTAATTAATTAATTGACGAAAAGTTGTGCTCTGTCCCTTCCCGCGCTTGTCGTTCTTCTGTCCCGCCACAAGCTGTCATCTGTCATCCGTCACGTCTCTGTCATCTTCTGTCGTTCTTCATTTCTTGCGTCACTCTCTGTATGCTCTCTAAGCTTTCTCTGCTCTGACCGTTCCCGCGCTTGTCGTTCTTCTGTCATAAGATGTCATTTGTCATTTCCCTGTCGTCTGTCATCCGTCACGTCACTGTCATACTCCGTCGTTCCTCATTCCTTGCGTCATTCTAGGTCGTGGTGAGTGGGTTGCCTAACATGGACATTACAATTACACAACAGAATAGCACACCCAGTATTGTACCCTAAAATTGTATACGACGGACGTCGAAGAAACGAAACAACCAACCCCAACAACATCCAAATAAACAAAGATGAATGCACGAGTTGTGAAGAGAGCTACTAAACTAAACCAAAAACAAGGCAACATAACGACACACGTAACGGCGGCGCGCACTTTAATCCCTTCACTGCTTTACTGAACTGACACTTACGCAACTCTCAACGCAACAAAACAGCAAAAGCGATAGAAAAAGGAATAGCAGCAACCATATACCACCAATAGTAGTAGACCACCCAACACTCCCAAATCAACTCAAACATAACATACATGGACGTACCTACATGTGAATAGAGAACGAAATCTCCAAAATCCGAATCGAACTTTTTCTCCCATTTTTCTCTATTCTCCCTATATATAGTCCTATTCCAAATCCTCTATACGTTAGGACCTAGTCCACCCCCATTGCACCAATATGTTCACATCTTGTATGTATGTATATGTCCTGTGTAAATGCTAGGGATGAAGCGACGAGAGAAGGGAGGACGACGGCTGAACGAAACGAAAACGGGACGGAGATCGATGTTATCCTGACGCCACGCGTCACGGCCGCTCTATAGCTTATTCATTCTCACTCATATGCAGCAATGTGCGAGCAACAATGGAAAAGCGAGCAACGGAAAACCACCCGCCCCAAACAGTTGATGGCGTTCACGTGCTCGTTCAACAGCCACCGAACGCTAAATTATGTTTTCCACTGGTAGGTATACATACACATACATGCGCATGCAACACATCAATGTTCAACGACTTGCATTGCAATTGTGCCACATACCATAATCAATGGCGTAGATATCATAGGGCCCCAACAATTTAGGGAGCCCATTCGTAAATTAACCATCCAGTTTACTTAAGAATCAAGGGTCCCTGTCATGATTTTGCACCGGGGGCAATTTAACCTAGCTACGCCCTGAAGATAATGTTAAAGAGAGAAGGGTGAAGTCTAAACGAAAGAGAGAGGCAGAAACAAAGTTGTGTGTAAGTAATAGGTAGCAGTTTAACGCAGCAAGCGCAGGACTAAGAGCATAACAAAGAGGGGAATACTTTCGTTTCACTATTCACACTCACACACAGGATAAAGAAAGGGTAAAGGACAAAGTGGAACATGGAATCCTGAGCCAGGGTGAATCAAGAAGAATTATAATAAGTGAGGTAGGTATCTAATACCAAGGACCAGGACTCGCCAAAGGACTATTAAAACAGCAAGGACTCGTCGAAATATTAATACTTATACGACAACTTTTTAACACTCTCCAATCAGTGTTTTATAAAATAAGGAAAATCCAAAGGACAATGGACAATAAAAATTTTCATTTATTTATTCACGTATTCCTTTTCCCTATTTTCCCCAATTCTCTAAGTTTTCCTATGGCCATCAGTCCCAGTTTACCTAGTTTTCCAGTTTGCATCGGACTTTGATCGTCGACCATCGTTGGCCCGAACCGCGGCCGCCGTCGTCGCCGCCGAACCGATGCCGGTATTAATTTTCATACGCTCTCGTGGTTACGTTGATTGCATTTTAGGGTTGTTTGATTACCTAGCTAGTGATCTAACCCCACCACTACATTTTACTCCTGTTGACTGCCGCCAGCCAGTGCCGCCCCACCATTGCCAGCAATGCTAATGCTTAATGCGCCTGATAGTCCTGATGCCGCCTCGATTTATCGCTTATTCCACTTACTCACTTCTAACCAACTATAACCGGCTGTCCAATGTATAATTTGCACGTTTATTTAACACAACAAAAACGAAACTTTACACCGCATTGAGAATTGAAACTTTGTTAATTAGAGTTAATATATCAATATAAGTAAACAATTGATTTGTTTTTTCATTTTACATGAAATGAAAGATGAAAATTTTAAATTAATAATTTTTAAAAAAAATACGTTTAAACGTAATTTAATCTAGCTACGCCACTGGTTACCAGTTTATTATCGCTGAACCTGAACGAATCATAGAGATCATTTGTTATTATATTAGGTAAATAAAGTACAAAACATTATTCCTAAATTAGTCTGGCAAAACTTGAAGTATCATAGGCGTGGCAAGTGGGAGGTGCTCAAGCACCCCCCTTGTCAATAAAAATATAACTGTGTAAACTGTATTAACTCAAGTACTTGACATGACGCACTCATTGATGAGAATCAGAGAATGCTACATGCACATATACAAAACAAGTACTTACTTATAGAAAAGTCAAAACTTTCCAAATCGTTTGTTATCGATGTTATCACAACGAATTTATTAAACAATTCGCATGATACATGAACAATTATATCAAGTAAGTAATAAATAATAATTCAGTTCGATTTTTTAAAGTTGATTCAAAAAACTTTTGGGCTTTTCTGGATTTTGTCATAGTTAAAATTACATCAAAGAAAAAAAAACTGAGAAAAGGAACTCACAAAATTACCATCGAAACAAAAGAAACAAATTAAAAATATTCAGTTGCATGTAACAATTTATGTATCTATATATAAATTGAAAATTAAACAAAATACATTGACATGCACGCACACATTATTCTTACACGAAAAAATATATGTAGAAAAAAAAACAAACGAAACAATCAACGAGTTTAATTGTCTGTAATAAACACTTGTTAATGAATTTTAAAATTTCGTGTTTTAATTCATATAACATTCTGGCTTCACGTAGGTATATTTGTTTTGTTTTTTTTCTTTCTTCAATTTTAACTGGAACGTTTTCTTTATTCAATTTTTTGTGTCTTTTATTCTGAGTGAGTTATGTATTTATGTACTATCGAACGCATTAGTATTGTCCAATAATCTTTCGTTTGCTGTATTCTGTTCAGTTTATACCTGAAACCCATGAATATTTTCTGAAATGACCAGCCCATTGCATTGCTCTGATTACGTTAACGTAATCCCTTTCATGTTTCCAAGTTGAAATTACAGTATTAAGTAAATGGAAACGGTCTGCTCGGGTGGACAATACTAATGAGTACGATAGTACATACAAAATATATGTAAAAAAAAAAATCAGTTTGCACACTGACACGATAAATATAAACTTAAAATACAAATTATGAAACAGATATATTTACAAGTAGATACATAATTTACGAATAGAGTGGAGATAAAGTAATTTATTGCAGATATTGCAGTAAATTAAAGTATCTAATCTAAATCAAGAGAGCCAAAAGATATTAAAACTTCAAAACAAATCAAAATCAAACGGAAACTGTTTAGGAAACTTAAGGCTTGTTCCAACAATGCATCAAACTAGTTCCGAACTGTACGACGCATGAGCGTTTTTTAAAACTGCTCATGCGTCGAACAGTTCCAAACTAGTTTGCTACTTTGTTGGAACAAACCTTTAGGTTATATAGGTATATTTATGAATTGATTAAAGATTATGCTACATGCTTTTTAATTTATTCCTTATTACCATTGAGAATATTATTATCTAATCAGGTAGTAAATTAAAAACTCTTTACGTGTTGAGCTTTAATTATAAAAAGCTTGCAAGAAAAGTCTAAATTATGTCTCTTTTATTGATTGATTTATTATCTATTGAGTTATTAAAAATATTATTCTACTCCTATTTAGTTATATGGTCATTATTAGCATTTTCAGTGAATAATGGTACCTATAACTCACTACCGTGAGTTATGGATTTTCATAACTCACTGCTAATTTAATTACATTGATCGCGTGTATTCGTAGATCATTAAAAGTTCAACAAGATTTAACAAATTTGAAGTGACCGATCCAGCTTATCTATATGATCTAAGATCTCGAAAGAACCCGAGCTATATGATCCCGAAGAATTCCGACAATGGCTCTATGAGTATGACCCGCCATATTGTTACAGCGCTTCATCGAGTTAAATTTGAATAATATTATATTATGGCCATTATTCATTCTGTTGAATTGCGCCACTCGCTTACGGCTCGTGGGCACAAACTTCATCATCATGAATAATGGCTATCATAATCGCTCATATAATAATATACTATTGTACGGTATTGGACGGTTTATGATTGACAATATATTAACATAGGAACATAGGAATTGGCATGTTACGGTTTATGATTGCGGACTTAATCCCTTAACATAAGCGCTTGACATAGAAGTTCTTATGCAACATTTCCTATTTCTACTGTACAACAACTACGTTTGCCATGGATATTGCAGTTATTTTTAAGGTTATTTTTTTTAATTTGGATATCGGTCCTTGTTCAATATTATGACTTAAGTCATTAATCATGAACCGAGAGTTTTATATTTAAATATTATGCATTATTTCCTAAGTTTAAATGTTACATTATGTCAATCATAAACCGTCCTCACCTCTCAACTCTTATGGAATATTTTCTAGTTCTAGCCAATGAAGTTGAAGATGAGTAAGCAGGCGCGTAACACCATAACACGACTGTTCAACAATTACGTATGTATGCCATGGTCACGGAAATGATGACTGAGATTGCTCTCGAGATTGCCGTTATTTTTGAGGTTATTTTTTGAATTTTGACATTAACCATGTCATTAATCATGAACTCTTATATTAAGTCAATCATAAACTCTCCTTTACATTTAATGAATACTTAATGAATACTTAATAATTAATAAAAGCCATGCATGCCATGTTGAAAGATTCTAAAAAAAATTCTTTGCAGAAATCGTAAACTTACCACGTTGCTGTGAATTGCAAATTGCGAAACCTAATAAAGAAGACCAAGTTCAATTGTAACAGTTTATGCTTACTTGTTCTCTTGGCTGTGCCTTTAGTTTAGTAGATTACCCTGTTATAGTGGTTCCCAAAGTGTGGGGTTCTCTGGAAAAAATTCTAGGACTTCCGTTACCACCGCTACAGTGAATCCTCGATTTTTGGTAAACTTTTCAAAATTGTTTGGGAATCCCTGCAATATCGTACAGCCTGTTGTTGATTCTATATGTATATTATCTGCGTAGATGTAAAGCCGTTAGTGGTTCCCAAAGTGTAGGGTTCTCTGGAAAAAATTCTAGGACTAGCCGTTTCCACCGCTACAGTGAATCCTCGATTTTTGGTAAACTTTTCAAAATTGTTTGGGAATCCCTGCAATATCGTACAGCCTGTTGTTGATTCTATATGGATATATTATCTGCGTAGATGTAAAGCCGTTGAAGAGTACCTGTACGGAGTAGTATTTTATAAAGTTATATAACCAAACCGAAACCATAGAGAAAATATTCATGATTACAGTTACCTTGCCTCGATGCCGAGGCATTCAATTTTCAGTTCATTTTATACAGGTACCCTTCCTACTCCCTGATTGGTCTTTATACAAACAACTACAACTGCACAGAAACCAAACTAAGCACCGAGCAGAGCGCACACAGTTCACTTCAGGTAGAACCAGTATTTGCGGCCCCATGCTTCAAACACCTATTTATACCATATGTCCAGTTCTGGGCTGAATTAATATAATATAAAACAAGCAATATTGTTGAGGTTCAGAAAAGGTAAGATGGCGTTTTAAATTTACAGATTTCTGTAATTTTTATATTGGCCCGTCTCCGCCTGGTGGTAAATAGAAAAAGTAAAACAGTGAGGGTAACAATAACCTTTGTTTGGAAATTTACTCTCAGTCTTGCACTTTGACACTTTTGGCAGGGTTTTGAATTAGATAAACGTGGAAAGTAGAATGTTGGACCACAGAATAACTTAACAGGCAGGCCTCATTTAGTGACCAAGCAATATTGTTGAAGTTCAGAAAATGTAAGATGGCGTTTTAAATTTACAGATTTCTGTAATTTTTATATTGGTCCGTATCCGCCTGGTGGTAAATAGAAAAAGTAAAACAATGAAGGTAACAATTGGAAATTTAGTCTCAGCCATGCTCCTTGGCAGGGTTTTGAATTAGATAAACGTGGGAAGTAGAATGTTGAGACACAGAATAACCTAACAGGCAGGCCTTATTTGGTGACCTTTGGCGTGTCAGCCATGTTGTGTGGAGTTTGAGCTTGAGATTATGTTATACGAAGAATAATCAAGACTGCGCAAGAGTTAAAAATGTTGGTAACATCAGGTAGTTCGCTAAGTACGTACTGGAGTAAAAGCCGGAGTAAGTTCCCGAAATCGGCAATTATTGAAACATACTGTATAATTACGAACCGGCTTCAGTCATGGTATGACCGAGGACTTAGGTAGGTAGGGTATGGCTTTGCATGGTTTCGTGTAGCTGTAACAGTGAGAATCGAGGCTACACCTCAATAAAAACGTATATGAACGATGAACGTGTAAATGTAAAACTTTTCTACTTCTACCTCTACTTATCCATCCTACCTGTACAACTTACCTGTGTACTGCTATAGTGTAGTAGTACACATTCACTCGCTAACTATATACACACAGTATCGAAAGCGCTCGTCTCGTCGACGGTACGGAAAAACGCACGCTCAAAAACCGTCCCGAGATCCGTCGCCGCGATCATTGACGACAAATCTTCAGGCAAAAACAACAACAACATTTGGCATTTTGTTTCGTCCGGTTAAGTCAGGCACATTTGTTGTTGATTGTTGATTCAATTCCAATTGTGACAAGACGATACTTGTATATTTATTGCGTGCTTGCTTGCGTGCTGTGTGAACCTTTACTTACTTACTTACCTGTTGATTGTGTGTTGTTTTCTATGCGATGTGGCATGTGCTGACGACCGAAACGTAAATTCTCATGTGCAGAAAAATATTTGATAACTATAACGCAAGAAAGAAGAGAAGATAAAATATATCTTAAGTGTCCTTAAAGTTGTGCTGAAAATAATTTGTGATAATTTTAACTCGAAATTAAATTTCTTCCCTAAAAAAATATACTTACTTATACGTAAAGCGATTAACGTAATACTTATATTCTTAGTTAGGTATAATAAAATAAAATAAACGCATATAACTACAACTGTGATCAAATCCATTCTAAATTGATAACAACATACAACAACACATTTCTATCTAGAAAGCTGATAACTTGAGCAAATATAAGACATCACATAAATCCATTCGAATCACTTTTACAATTTTTATACATGAATTATTAGAATTATTATATTTAATAATAAATTTTACTGTTGAACAAAAGACATACTGTTGAACAAAAGACACAAGAAACCATTTTCCAATTGATTTAACAAAATTCCATTGTAAATTTGAAAGTGAATCGCGTGGCAACATGGCGGATTAAGTGACTGACTGAAATAACCGTACATAAGTCACCTAACCTTACTTTACTTGACTTACCGTGTTGCACGGCACGGCGGTCGGCGCCACTACATACCTAAAACGAGGAATAACGTAACATGATGGAAACGTGGGGAAACCACCTGTAGAGGAGTGACTTGATAGATACATTTATTTGATACCGAAATAGAAACCAAATATATATAAATTATTTATATATGTAATAACATCGAATCACGTGGTTTAATTTTTTTTTTTTGATCGACTTCGTTTTTATTTCGAGTGGCTAATGAGCATTAAAGGCATCAATATGATTGGGCCGCATCATGTTTGCGTGCTATATGTTGCCACCGCTGGACTTCAAGGACCTTTAATGGGATCGGACGAACAAGAAATTGTTCTTCTTATTTATGTTATCATTGATGTTATGCAAAATAAGGTGAGTCGTCAAGAATGTGGACTGCGTAAATAGTATATTATTCATTGAGCGCATATGCAGGCTATTATACGCGAGGGCGAAGTTTACGTAGCGAGACGTTAGTCGAGCGGAGTAATCGCCCGAGCATATAATAGTGCATATGCCCGAATTGAATACTATACTTTATTTGCGACGACAAAATTTAATTTGGCTTTCAAATTTAACAATTCAACCTTGGAATTCAACACATAATCCTAGATGACGTTTTAGATGCAGTCCGTGTGTCACATATCATTATTGAATGCAGCCAAGAGCTGCGTGCTTAACGTAAAGTAATTCTCTAGTGGAATAATGACCTATTATTGACGTGTGTCAAACTCCATTATTCGCGAGTGGTATTAATGTGGGTTATATGCGACTGTATACACACCTAATAATGGTTGATTTACCTGGTCGTCGCGGATAAAACTCATTACTTATACAACTTCATGATCGTTTAGAGTTTTAGATGTAGAGATAATCGTTTAATGGGTTGAAAATGTTGGTTCGTCGCCTCATTGTCGCCGTGCTATGGGTTTTCTATTTTCCGTAAATTTATTTGTGCTTCCAAGTATCTAGAAGAATTTTTATTTTCCATTGTAACGCGTTGTATACAATGAGCAATAATATGAACAACAATTGAAGTTGCAATTTTTATAATTATCAATTCGACAATTGTATTTTTCGTAGATTATTTACAGAAAAACTTAAATGTTTAAAAATACATGTTTTCAAGTGCAAGACTGATAAACGCCGATATAACAACATATTTATCATAATTATGGAGATAAATATTAATATATTTTTGAATATGTGGCAATTTTTTGTTATAACTTAAGCACTTAAGGGTGCTGCGCTGATCGTTGTTTTTGCCGGTTCGCTGCAGTTCTTCGGATGATGTGAAAAAGGTTTGTAAATGGGCGCCACTCTACTTTTAACGTGGCAGAGACACGGAGTATAGTTTATACAATCAAACGGGGTTATTAATACTATATATTAACTTCCGAAACATACCTACCCAAATAAAATTTACGACTTGCTTAGAGGCCAAATGCAATCCGCGGTATCAAACCTTATAAGTACAGGCTAACAGCCACACCACGTAACTACGCCTGTTTTAAAAATCTGTATATGACAATCAAGTCTAAATCAAAAATATAGTTGAATCGAGACGCAAACGTATACTGATTTATCAGACACTATAATATCTGTCTCACAATTTCACAAAGAATGAAGAGGGGTCAAGTGTACGTTATCCCGGTCGGGAATACAAAACTAACGTTCAACGTTACAATAAGGGGAACATCAGCACATTTTGGGTTCTGGGTATAGGAGAATCAATGTAATAGCATTTTCGGGCTACTGCACTAAGGGCGCACTCGCCTGCACTCAAAATTTTGAACATATTCGTGCTATACTTTGAGTGCACACTTTTATAGTGTCGAGTGTTCGGACTATCAACAGAATTGCGCACTAACAGCAATAATTTTTGCAATGACTATGGGGGTCAGTGCATTCCAGTACAATGATCATTTTCGGACTATTTTGCAAAAACTTGCACTGATTGAGTTTTGGAGCAAACCGAGAAATGTGGGTTGCATGCACTGGGTGCACACTGAGTGCAATAGTCCAAAAACGCTATAAATAAAGACATTGAGCCTTGATATGCTTGAGGTATATGTATTTTGCGCCATCTTCTTTATCTCGGTCAGCTGTTTCTTGGGAAGGTCAAAAAAAGGTCAATTCTGTCACCTGCTGACATGGAACGTCTCAATAGTTAATAACAAAATTTAATCAACAGTTCGTTCTGAAGGAACTCTTTGAGAATGAGTCAAGATTTTCCCAATAAATAAATAAGAAATAAGATATTAAATAACAATTAATTAAAAAAGAAATTTAAAATATATATCAATTTCAATCGCCATTGTTAATATTTTGTAATATTGTAATTTCTCACATTAACACAGTAGCGCACGCAGGCCGCAGAGCAAATATTAAATTCCCAAGTTGCGTTAATTTTAATAAGTTATTCAAAACTTAAAAGTTTCCCATGACTTTGCAACTATACCTAATTGTAAACTACAAGTCTACATACAAACAGCACAACTGAAGCAAAACAGAAAACAGCTACTAAACTAAATCTGTTACTGCATAATACTAAATTGTGATGGCCTGGCGGATGGGATGGGAATGAATTTTAAATGCTGTTCTGTGTGTGTGTAAAGTGTGTAAAGAACAAAACAAACAAAAAGTAATTTCATTATAAATTATAACAGTTCAAGTTCACAAAAACGAAAATAAAAAGAAGTAAAGAAGTGTATTTGAGATTGAGAGGATTAATTGCATTTAATATTGTTGTAGCCATGTTGTAGCAGCATCCGTTCTGCGGATGTCACTCCTCGATAGCCCTTTTGGCAGACCGTAGACGGAATCGATCTTGTTCCTGTTAAGATGTTAATTGGTTGTTATTTTAGTGGACTGTATATATTTAATTGAAATGGAAACGCAATGCTGGGCCGTAGTTCGCTGTCATGGCGCTCACGCCAT
>JARJEB010028780.1:0-14386 GCA_030264535.1 Liometoxenus newtonarum
GCTCATAAGACACTTCTTAACGTAAAGAGTTGCGAACACTATTTTTTGCACATCCATAATCATATTTTAGAAAAGGTCGAACGAGCACATCGAATTATCTCAGAATGTATGCAACCCAAACAACAATGGCTTATTACTGCATTGAAAATATAACGAGAAAGAATGAGATGGACATATCACACTGTTATAGAATGAAAAGTCGGTCTTGTGACTCTATAAGGACTTGTGGGAGTAAAATTTAACATAGGCAACTATTATTACACGCTAATAATTTTACCTCCAAATTTGTCTGTCAATTAAATGTCCATCCGACAGCTTCAGGTTTAGCTCATTTTTCCCTTGCTATTGTAACTCTAATTTCAATTCTGTTTCTTGTTTTCTAGAATTTTCAGATATATTTTTACTTTATACATTAAATGAAGTGCTACCTAAACATTAAAACACTCTCGTTTGTATCTTCACCATTTCACCCTCTGAGTAATTTTTTCTTGTCGTTGTCCTCCATTTATTTTATTTATTCACGACAAGAGATTACTTTCCATACTTCTTGGTGTTCTTGTTACTTTCTTTCTTTCCTGGCTAATTATAATGATGTCTTTTTCTTTGTTCATTTAATTCCAGAAAAATGGTTCTTGATTACAATTTGTTTGCTTTTTTTTCTGAAATAAGGGGATATAAAGGGCAAAAGACATTAAAACATCTCATCACAACCCAGTGTTAATAATTTAATATGACGTAACACTTTAATAAAAAGCAACGACCCTCTAAAACTGCACCACATACTAAATTTATCCCCGCAAGTTTTTTCTTGTTTATAAATTTTTTCTGTTTTTACGTGCAAATTACATTGTTTTGCTTCTTTCATCGCACCTATTCTCGCCAAATATTTTGTGGTAAATTATGAAATTCATCAAATGAAAATTCCAAGTGTAAAGAAAAATAAAAATCTATTTCACAATTCATCTTGTGGGTGAATCCAAAACTTGAATTCAACACTTTTAAAGACTAAAGGAAGTATATAATGGCGTGGCTAATAAAGTACGGTAAACGGGTTATTTAAGATTCATTTAGTTTCGGAAAAGGGAGTTACATTTTAATGCTGCTTTCATCGCTTTTCCCTTCCGTCTTCCTCACTTTCCCACTTGTTTTGTGCCTTAGTCCTTATTTAGTCAAAACTGTAAGCCAGGACCAAAAGCAAAGGGGATGGAAAATGTACGAGATAACTGAAAGGTTCAAACAAATTTGAAAATATTAGATGAAAAAGTTGAATACGGAACATGAAGTTATAAAATTTAAATTTACCTCAGCGCCAAGCCAAAGTCTGCATTCGCAAGGATTACATAAATAATCTTCGAAAGCTCAAAGTGCTGGAAAGTTTTTCAATGTTTTTCCATTACAATAATTAGTTTTTTGATTAAATTAACGAGAGATATTTTATCATTTATTTTACTTCATTTCAGGTGAGGTGAATGCGGGAATATATATTTTTATGTCTCGCTTGTGTCGATGCAACAGCTACAGCAAAATCTTTACCATGTTGATTCGGTAGTTGCGTATTTGTTGCTATAGTTTCTAGAAAAGTTTACTTTCTACATTCCAGAAATTTATGTACCCATCTCTCCAAAATGTAATGTGTACTTTGATGGTACGGTACAGTCGTATATTTATGGTGTAGTTTACTCCTTCACATCATTTCTCCATTACTCTTATTCATCCAGTCACCACGTTCACCTCCACTTATTCCCCATTGCAACTCTGCAGTTGCACGTTCACGTAACTCACGTAGAGCTACGAATGATGCATTGTGTACTCATGTACTGCTTTATTTGTGAATTTTTAGGTTAAGTTGCGTCGTGCGTAAAATAGGTATAAACCATAGACATAGTAAGCAGCGCCGTATCTAGGGCGTGGCAAAGAAGGCCCCTGCCACTGGCGCAAGATAAGCAAGGGCGCTACGCCGCCACGTGACAGCAAGTATTCACAAAACAGGCAAAAAGAAAATTTTCGTCAGTTTCGTTCCCTAACTGATTTTTTAAGCGGCGAGCCCTCCACCCTAACCACTTTGTTACATCTTTGGCGCCCAACTGGAGACAAATTATAAATTTATCTGCTCATGTTCAATGGAATACTTGTTTTTTGCGACTGTGAGTGAAGGGCGCTGTCTAATAATTTGCCACAGATGCCAACATTTCTAGATGCAGTCCTGATTTATACTATGATAATATAGAAGCAAAATTGGCTAAATTATCTATAATTACTACCCTTATTCATTAAAATGGTAAAAGTTAAAGTTTCAAGTCGAATCAAAGGATATTTATAAGGGTATGCCTTATTTAAGTGCCCCAGCAAATGTGCGGGCGTAAATTTTGTCATTCTTTATCCTCTTTGCCCAACTAATTCGATTTAATGCTACTTTTTTTTTTGTTGGGTGATATTTAAAAACCGCTTTCTTTCCTTGGTATATCATCGTATCGGCATGCGTGTACAGTTGAGTACGAGTACATGTACTCGAATGTGCGTGGCATGGAAAGAAATCAAAAAGTCGTCCTCTTTTTCAAAGAGGGTCAACCACCCCACGGACCGATACACGTGTACGTATATCCCCGGTTCCACCATCTATCTTTCTCTATCCCTATCGTATCACTGAAGATAATAAGAGAAGAGCGTTTCGCTCATTCCAAGTTCCCAACCACGTTTCAAACAAATCTTGAAGTATATTATATGCATAGGCGCCGACGTTATGATTTTCTCAGGGGGGGCCGGGGCCAGAATAAGAAAAATAATAATACGAATTCAAAAAACAAAACAAAAGTTACGACATTTATTTAACTTACATTTGCGCCCAACAATCACGGTTAACATTCAAATTTGGGAGCAATTTGGGAGCAATTGCAAAATTGTTTTTTTGCACTTAGTGAATTGGAAATTTCTCAGGGGAGCCCCGCCCCGCTATATTGACGCTCAGGGCGGGGGGGGGGGGGCGGAGCCCTTCGGCCCCCCGTAGTCGGCGCCCTGATTATATGTATGTATATACGGAATCAGTTAAGTACCATACCACGTTGTTTTTCATTTCAATGTTCATTTCATGCCGAGTTCAGCATTCATACCGTTCGTACTCATTGCATTCTCGATTCCGTGTTCCTCTTCGAACCCATGCATAACCAAACCCAACACAACAAACAAACAGAGAAACACATATAAGTAAGCCGTTTTCAAGTTGTACAATACGAATTCTGATGATGATATAGATGGGAACACACCCAACATGAACGCGCTGGTCGATTGCACGAGCCCTCGTTGTGAGAAAAGCGAATACAGTCGGCCAATTCTACAATAACGCTTGATAAAATACATATCCTGATAGCGAACGATGGTGAGTAGTCGATGCGTATGACTGTACTACATCCACAAACACTCAAGGTCTTCGCATCGCGGCATCGGGTGTGTTCATATGTATATAGTATGTACACACACGAGTCTGTTACACGACGAGCGACGTAATAGGATTTTGAACGGGTTGATGGCGAACGCTATATACACATGTATAGGATGCGTGGTTGTGCCTTTGCCTTTATTATACGAACGAAATGGCGGAACGGTTCGTGGTGGTGGTGGAAACGTTGCTGAGCAATAGCTGCGCGGTGCCGGGGTCGCGATCGTTCGCTTACATCGAACGAGGAGCGGGCGCGACCGGGGTCGAGTCGAATTTAGTTACTCAAAGGGTGTGCACCACTAAAGTTACTCCGCGCGCGCCACTATTCCATCCACACATCCGATTTTGATTCTGCGTACCGTACACTAGTATATATAGTTGAGAAAAGTTTCTCGATTTTTCCGCGCATCGTATCACGATTTGGGTGTTCTATTTTCCGTAGTCGCACCCTCTAATTATTGGATTATAAGTATAAATATTTTTAAATATATTGGATTTTTCTTTTTGGTGTCATCGTGTGTGGCATGAGGTAATTAATCTAACAAGTGTATTCGATTAGAAAAGTTAATCTGAACAACAAGTTGGTTGCGAATGCGAATTTTGGTTTGGTTTCGCTTTTTATTTGCACGAATTTACGTCGTTCATCGTCGTCTGCCTGCATCGGAAAGGAGGTGTGTTGTTAATAATAAATGTGCGCTGCTAGTGTGGCTAACGAATACAGGAAACTTATGAATTTCACAAGGACGAACTGTTGCGTAAGTATTTTGAATTTTATTATAGAGTGACTTATACAACGAAACGACACGACACGGATCCACATACACACAGATATTTATATGCACAACACATAAATAGGTCCCACCATCCATCGTGCGCACTGCGATTAGCGGCGCGCAGCGGCTGATCCGCACTATACGCGAAATTTACACTAAGCAACTCGTAGCATTCGAGAAGCGCACAAAATACGATTTATACTCTACATTTTGCTTTTTGCAAAAGTCGCCTGTGCTCTGGTGTACAAAGCGCACCCGCACCCTCTCCCGTTCAGTTCCATCGTTCATCATTTCATGATCGCTGTTGGATCGAAACGAAAACGCGAAAAGTTTTATATTTACCGTTTACGATAAACGCGCATGTGTGTATATATATGCATGTCATGTGTACAAATATATATATGCATGTCATGTGTACAATGAAGATGACTGACTGCCTGCGAGGATTATAACTGCAAACTGCGAACTGAACCGAACCGTATTATTTTTGTGGTGATACTATTTATATTTGCAAGTGTCTCAACCTCAAGTTTACTTTTGTTCAAACTCGAACTTACATTTGAGCGATAAGGACCAAGAGAAGGCTACCTACTTCCAGAATAGTGTTAAATGTTTTTTCACTTCTCACTTACTCCGACAGGGACGAAATTTAAGTAGCAAAATGATAAAATGCCCAAGAAATAAAAGTTTTTTTGGTTTCGCGGATTTTTCTTATTTTTCTCGGCTCATTTTTGAAGTTAAATCCGATTAAATTTATTTTAACCTAAAAAACTTGACAGCTATCAAATCAACCATATTGAAATGTCAAATGACTTTGGAATATTGTCAAAATGTCGTTAGGAGGTTAGGAGCATCATCCTTTCCCACTTAATATTGTCACTTACTCTGGACAGGGACGAAATTTAAGTCGCAAAATGATAAAATGTCCAACAAATAAACGTTTCGTGTGGTTTCGGGGATTTTTCTTGTTTTTCTCGGCTCATTTTTGAAATTAAATCCGATTAGATTTATTTTAATCTAAAAAACTTGACAGCTATCAAATCAACCATATTGAAATGTCAAATGACTTTGGAATATTGTCAAAATGTCGTTAGGAGGTTAGGAACATCACCCTTTCCCACTTAATATTATCGCTTATTCTGACAGGGACGAAATTTAAGTCGCAAAATGATAAAATGCACAACAAATATTAAAGTTTGGAAAACGAGCCGTAGGCGAGTTTCCTAATGGATGAGTTTTATAATGCGTCTTAAAGCATGAATTACTTATACTATTTTACTTATCTATTTTGCGCTAATTTTAACTGCGTAAATAAAAAATAAAAATGGACAAAGTAAATAAAAAATATATTTCTAAAGTGTATGGTAGGCAAACCAAATTGCGTTGCTCAAAATGGTCGACGTTTGAACGTGACAGTGGCAGCCTGCGGCTCGTGCTGTAACTCCCTCACTAAATTACTAATACTTATTCAATATTATTAGTAAATGGCTAGTTATGCGTAAATACGAATACATTGCTCATTTGCTTATTGTTATTATTAGATAAAGTAGAATTATTGCAAATGTTAAATGAAGTGGATGTGACGATTGCATCAATTTATTTATGATGATGCACCACCAACAACACATAAATTACATACCTACCTGCTACCTGCTGGCCGCTGGGTGTATAAGCAAGTATAAATTATACATACAAAAAATTACAGTAAGTTTTTTGCGATTTATTTATATCGTTATAATTGTTTAATTGCCGCAATGTATTGAATCTATCAAAGCATTTATTATAGACGCGCTTCTTTTACACGAAAGAATTGTGACGTCATTGCTCAGTTGGTTGCACCCCTTACACGTTCCCCTTTTACATACGATATCTATATCTATCTATCTCAGTTCAACTGAGCCGTAGTGACAGGAGCCACACTTAGGTTAAAAGAGAGATTCAGAGGTTATTTGCCGAATGACAGCTCTAATGTTTTATAAACTTCTTAATTGATGACGTCATTTTTTGAGTACAATATACTCAGTTTACTGAGTGGCTGACACTCACTTTAGTGTAAAAGGAATGTAACTAATATTCAATAAATTATTCGGTGCTCGCAATCAAAAGTACAAAATGCATTCATTCATCATAATCAATTCAAAACTGCAAGCAAACAAACAACTTTACACTGTCCCTCCTACTCACTCCTATGTTCTTTTATGAACTATTTGTGATTCATTGTGATTATGTTAAAACGGATAAGTAATTAAAATACTCGGGGGAAGCCCCTGAAGACTCTTGAGTCTTGACGGCTTTATAACAGGTTTCTATTTTCTATTTTCAACAATCCGCAATCAATTCTCTTTTCACTTGACGTATTGACGACTTGTCACTTTTGACATTGACAACAATGACATTTCTCCTAATTGTTTACTTTACTTCTAATAGGATATAATTGAGGTTATAATAATTGAGGCTACTGAAATTCAGGGACGGACTGGGTCTTACAACCGGGCCGAGAAATTTTTTATAAGGAGCCTCATGATCGCTTATCTAGTTATCGAGTTGATCTTTAATGCCATCTCGGGAAATTCCCGAAAACTCTTATGTCCAGTCCGTCCCTGCTGAAATTGCAATCGTGTTTTTCCAATTGTCAATTGATTTGTATAATTACCTTTCTTCTAATTTTTTATCGATTATATGTTCTATTTGGTTGTGTTGGTTATCGTATTTTCTGCTACCTCATTCTGATTTCTTTCCTGCGCCTGGCAGTTCATAGTTTTTTGTGTCGTGTCGTGATTGAAATGAGAATGAGGATAATAAGAAATAAACTAACGGAATACGTGTGCGTATTTACATCCATCCGCCTCCGTCGCGTAATATCCGGGGGAAAAGACGATTCTTCGGTTCTTGTTGACGGTACTTTCGTTGTTGTTGTTGGTAGTGGACTTAGGTTCATCCGTTCAACGTTCATCCGACTCCGCGCAGTTTTCAATCAATCACAAACCAACGCACAAACTGTTGCTAACTTCATTACGTTATCAACCATTGAACTTTGTAAGTACTTTAACTGTGCTAGGTGATCTTTGCAGTACACTCTGCATTTTAACTACACCTGATACACTCGTCCTCGTGTACCGGGTACATTACCAGCTATAGGGCACGTTTTTTTGGTTACGTCCAAGAATTGGAAGAGCAGGAGTGGGGAAGATGGTTTTTGTTCTGCCCACATTCCTTAAAAGCTAGACACATGAATACATTACAACGCTGATTATTTTTAATGTATTTGCAACAATTTCATCGAAAATGTCAAAATAATATATGGTAAATCAGCGAAAACCTTCCCCCCGCCATTTAATCTTCCGTTTGCACAGTCTCTTGAGACGGTGCACAAAGTATAAACCGGAATGAGTCATCCCTAGCAAAAAAACTGTCATTCCGTCTTCCAAAAGCATGCGGACGAGACCAAAAAAACGTGCCCATAATATTTGCGACAATACTAATGCATCCTACTAAGTTGGAGAAACACCCGTAGTTGGTTTGGTAGTTTCATAGAAAAGAGTCCTTGGCTGCCTACGGATCACAGCAACAGCAGCCAGAATGAGCAGAGCACAATAGAAAAATTTAATTTGCATCATTTTTAACTCATACTTGTTGCTTCTCTATGCCACAGCCTGACAGCCACATCGCTACATGAATGGCCGCTGGCTGGCAGGAGTGGCAGGCAGGGTTTGCTTTCTGTTTTTTACGATTCAACTTTTGCTCGGTCCTGTCCTGCCTGCATTGACGGTCACCCCGATCAACCCCGAACAGTGCCGAGGCATCGCGCTAGAACAGTCAGGCAGAGCGGAGCGGAACAGAACCAGAACAGAACAGAACAGAACAGAACAGAACAGAACAGAACAGAACAGAACAGAACAGAACAGAACAGAACTGAACTGAACAGAACATAAGCTCCATCATGCGCTAGCTTTACCAAACCAATCATCATGCCCAACAAGCCCATGCCATGCCAGATTGCTGGCTGACATGGCGTCTTGAACGTGCGTCGTGCACCGAACCGAACGAACGAACTAGCTAGCGAGGCGAGTGGTGAGAAACGTGAGAGAAGTGTATGTGTTATATGTGTATATCGTCGTTGTGTGGTGCGATGCAAATTCTTCCTTAAAACCGCCAAAAAGCTAAAACAAACAACGCCTCCAAACGTATCATCCATTTTCGTCGCGACCTTCTAACATTTCCGGAACAAACAGGCCAAATGTCGACGTCGAATGTGTCAAACAGGTAATTGTGCTTGTGTTACTTACTACTTTCGTTCCTTTCCTACCCATTACCAAATACCAAAATAATAATACTCAATCAAACGAGGAGGTTTATGGTTAGTTGCATTCGTTTTTAGTTTTAATAGCATGTGAATGAAAAATAGAACGCAAACGCATACAATACAATCGGCTCGGCAGGCTAGCAGCGTCCACTACCGATCGCTAGATTTTTAAGTTAAGCTGAACATGCAAAGCAAACATTAGAAACATAGAAATTTCAAAGCAATATATATATATGCATTTGTATCTTTTCTTAGCAGAGGTTGCATCCTTCGTTGTGTAGAGTAGAGAAAACAGAAAACGTTGGGTCGGGAGCGTTCATTCGTCATGACACGGTTGTAAGTTGTACAAAAAGAAAAACGATTGAAAATATCGCGTTTTATGCTGTCGCTTTTGCCTTCTTTTCCTTTTTTTTTTTTTTGGTTTTTTTATTCTTTTTTGTTTGTTGGATCGAGTAATTCCGTAATCTCGATGAGTTAGTTGAGAATGTTGAGGATGTGGTGCGTTTTGGCTTACCCCACATTATTTCTAATCAATATATTTCTCTACTCTATTTTTCAATAAATCAATATTTACACCACACACCATCGCACTTTACCAACCAACCAACATACATGAAATGAATTCATGAGAATGCATGCACGGGGACGGGATGTTGCAAGATAACACGTGTATTAGTGCCCCTATCATATATAGTTATATACTATGGAAAAGATACACTCGATTGCGTTTACGTTGTTACTTTTTGTTCGGAATGTATGCGAAAACGACACGCCATGAATGCCAATTACGAACTTATTTAGAAATAGAAGCATGGAACATAGAATTAATAGACAGACGTGGAAAGCTGTGCCTGTTTTTGTATGTTACGAGGTGGGTGTACACTGGGGGGTTTTATATTTTCAACATGGTGAGCAAAGCATTGGTATTGTCACCACCTATTAATGGCTTTCGATTTGACCTAAGGCTAAGGAACTACTGCATTGACACTGCTCCAGTACAATTCCCAGACAAATCGAACAATGTTTAACTGTACTGGAGCTGTTCCTGTGCAGCTCGTTGAATCAAATCGAAAGGCGAAGTTTTTGAAGATTCAATTTTTCCAAGTAAAGTAAAAAAACGACAATACCATTGCGATGTATACTTTGTGTATGTATTTGGAGTCATGATGAGTAAAGCATTGGTATTGTCTCCTATTAATGGCTTTCGATTTGACCTTAGGCTAAGGAACTACTGCATTGAAACTGCTCCAGTACAACTCCCACACAAATCGAACAATGTTTAACTATACTGGAGCTGTTCCTGTGCAGCTCGTTGAATCAAATCGAAAGGCGAAGTTTTTGAAGATTCAATTTTTCTAAGTAAAGTAAAAAACGACAATACCATTACCATTTATACTTTGTGTGTATGTATTTGGAGTCATGATGAGTAAAGTATTGGTATTGTCACCTATTAATAACTGTACTGGAGCTCTTCCTGTGCAGCTCCTTGAATCAAATCGAAATGCGAAGTTTTTGAAGAATCAAGTTTTCTAAGTAAAGTAAAAAAACGACAATACAATTGCCATTTATAATTTGTGTGTATGTATTTTGGAGTTCGTTTTTCTTTTTCTGTACTGTTCTACTTAGAATACGTAACAATCATAACGGTACTGATTTCAAATCTGGGAAGCCAAGACCAAATTAATAACGTCCACAAAAAACAAGTCGAAAAAGCATTGAAACTAACGAAAACTGCCTTAATTTGTATGACAGCAAACAAGAATTCAATAATTTTCTATCGAAAAATATTGGATGTGTTCAGAATGATTTCAGGAACAACTCGTTGCACGTTTTATGATGTAATATTATAAAATAAAGCTTGACCGCTATTCCGCTGAGAACGGTTCGCTTGCTATACGCTTTGCCATCATTGGAAATAAAGCAATGTCTGACACCTGTATGAATGAGGCCTTGAACATTTTGCTCGCTTTGACCGAACCATTCGAAAGTTTCAAACTTCCACACACTACTGTATTTCATTTGTTTTTCTTTTTGTTGTTGTAGGTATTAAACAAAAACAAAGGGTCAACATTATTTTGGCAAGATTACTTAATTTGTTCGATCAGTTATAACTAATTATTGTTTTTTTTTTTTTGATTTGCAGTGAAACGTATTTAGTCTCCACTCCGCACACTAATGAATAGCCTACCGAATTTATCAAAGCCCCCGACAACTCCAAGCGCAAACATGTCATACCAAAGGTTCTGCCTACGATGGAACAACCATCAATCCAATTTACTCTCAGTATTCGATCAATTGTTACACGACGAATCATTCGTTGACGTAACACTTGCAGTGGAAGGACAATTGTTGAAAGCACACAAGATGGTACTATCCGCGTGTAGTCCATACTTCCAAGCATTATTCGTAAATCATCCAGACAAGCATCCAATTGTTATACTAAAAGATGTACCTTACAATGATATGCGAAGTCTGCTTGATTTCATGTACAGAGGTGAAGTCTCTGTGGATCAGGATCGGCTGACGGCATTTCTTAAAGTTGCCGAAAGCTTACGAATCAAAGGACTTACCGAAGTGAACGAAGAGAAATGCGATTCGATCACGTCTTCATTGACGGCGAATCAAGCAAACTTGCAAAGATTGCAACAAAACAAACAACAACAACAACAACAACCACCACAACAACAACAACAGCAACAGCAAGTGCAACCGTCTCAACAACAAAAACAGTTTAACGCATTGAATATGTTAGGGAATGCGTTGTTGCAACCGAAACGTAAACGAGGCAGACCGAGGAAGTTGTCGGGGAGCTCGAATGGTACACCGGGCGCTGATGATTTCGATAAGAGTGATAGTCTAGTGCAGGGTAGCCCGGAAATGTTAGAGGTCAAGATGGGCATGGATGGATTCACAGGGAATCATTCAGATTCGAGTAGTAAGGATAAAGAAGATGAGCACGATAGTAAATTAATGCGGACCGACAATGGTGGCGAACCGGTTGCCGGCACATCGAAGGGAGAGTACGACAATGTCAAGAGTGAGAACGAATTTCAAGCTTCCGGTAAGTGAATCCAACTAACTAATTTTGATGACGCTTCTACAAATAAATAAATAAAATAAACATGGATTAGGGGTACTTAGAATAAAAAGTACAAAAAAAATTGATATATCATCAAGAAGTGATTTGTTGAGTCGATTTATAATTAAAATAAACTTTAAACTCACAGAAAATTAAGCATGCGATTTGATAGTAATATTTGAGTTGTCCGTGCATTACAGATGGCGCTGTTATCGACTTGTTTCATGTTCCAACAAGTCACTGTTTTATATCTGTAATTCTCGGTGTATTGTAATTATAACTAGATTAGTATTTGTAATTCCGCTACTATCGGCATTTTTATGTAGCGTGAAAAGGGAAAAGCTATCGGCAAGTGTTTTTTGTTGTTGTTGTTGTTATTATTATTATTATTATTGCGGTTTGGATTTTATTGAGCGCCTCAATTTTACACAGGCATATAGACCACAAAGCGACAACTGTGATTTTAAAACATAATCTGAACCTGAAGGTGAGTGACGTTGAATAACTAAAAAAAAAAAAAAAAAACGAATAGGGAAGAACTGTAAGGAATGAGCCATAATAATTGTATGTATTGAATAAAAATAAAGTTCCATGAAATTTGATTTGATTTACAGAAAAAAAAATGTATATAACCAAAACCGAAACGCGGCTTATTCCCTTATAGCTTTTCCCTTTTCATTAAACATAAAATATGGTCTGAAGAGTACACTTGTTGATTGATAAATAAAAGGAAATAATCATGATGTGTTTTAGATGTTGAACGAGGTAAACCCGCAAAAAGTGCTCAAAAACAACCACCTCCATTGGCAATAGCAGCACCAGCAACGATATCCTTAACGCCATTACCATCAATCGGCGTTCCAGCCACAGCAACAACAGCAAACAATATTCGTTGCATTAATTTCGAGTCATCGTTGCATGAAGAGTACGGCCTACCATATCAAGATCTATCCGTCTCCGATGCCGAAGATGAGGATAACGAAAACGATTACGAAGGTGATGGCAACTTTGAAGCGTTGGATATTAAGCTGGATCCGAAAGAGTTTCTTGAAAATATTTACGATTCGTCGTCGTGTAATAATAAAAAGCGAAAACGTAGTAGTGCTGATGGTGGTGGTGGTGGCGAGGACTCGTTCGATAAGGAGTATAAGGATTTTGACAATGAACGATTTGAAGAGGAACACTACGAAATCATTGTCGACGATCAAAATTTCAGTTTTGGACCGGTTAAGGTGCAAAAAGAACCGAAAAAGATTATGGATCCGGATAAATCGGCGCGTGATTTCTGCGTACGTGAAAAGGATAATGTCTATAGGTGCACGGTGTGCGACAGAGTGTACACGCATATTAGTAACTTTTGTAGGCATTATATGACGTCGCATAAAATGGATGTGAAGATGTTTTCATGTCCGGTGTGTTGCAAGGAGTTTACGCGAAAGGACAATATGTTAGCGCATCAGAAGATTATACACAAACAAACTAGTTTAAGTGGGGGACAAATACAAGTTTAATCGAATCGAAAGAGAGCGAGAGAGAGAGAAAAAAAACAGTTATTTACTTTACCATTCGTTACGGTTGAACTTGATATTTTCATTTTGTAAACGACGACTTTTGAGAAAACAATACTTTACTACACAGGTTGCCCAACTTGTGACGTCATCGTACATTACCTAATTCTTGTCTTTCCCACCCCCGGGAATCAAGGTATATTGATATTGATATTTAAATAATGTTAAAATTTACTTATTATCTTCGTTGAAAATATTGTTTTCTCGTTTCCATTTGCTTGCAAAATCTTTGCAAAATTTTGCAAGCATTAGGAGTTTCGATATTAAACGATTTATTCTAATGTTAACGGATTCACGTCACAAGTGTGTTAAACGAAAACTAAACAAGAAAAGAAACAAAACAAAACAAAGAAAGTCTGAATACTTCTAAGTGAGTGCCTTAATTAATTAGTGGCCTAGCTATATTTTCATAATCATATTCTTGATAATACTTTTATACTACTACTACTACTACTACTACATACTTGTCAGTATGTTTTGCTAATAATTGTTCGTTAGCTATTTTTTCTTTTTTTCACGATTTACGTTTTCTAATAAAATATATAAAAAGTAAATCTTTCGATGATTAGAAATTAAAATAGATTATTGATATTTACAATGATTGTATTATAATTACTTTTTTTACTGCTTAGACTTACGAGTTAATTAATTAATTAATGTTTCATAATCATAAGAGTTGAAGCCCAAAGAGATAGAAATGAAAAAGTTATTTTTATTTGTTTTTTTTATATTATCAATTTGTAATATTGAATATTCTAACTTTTTTTGAATGATTGCTAACCGATTTTTTTCAATAAATAATTGATTATTCAATTTAGAACATTGGACAATTGAAAAATATACTTCGGTATAGTGTGTTCGCCGAACACATTCAGTAAGTGCTCATCCCACAAATGCGGGCCAATTTGAATTGTTGCACACAAATTGTATGTATGTACCTATCAAGCTGCAAGTTTGTTAGGAAACGAGTTTAAGACATTTATGCAAACTGATCGAATCACTTGCATCACCTGGGTGCGGTACTGCGCACTCAAAACGTCTTCAAGCAATTTACTTACTGTATGTGTTCGCCGAACGCAGTTTATGATTATTCAATTTAGAAAAGTGAACGATTGAAAAATATTTGTTATAGTGCGTTCGCAGAACACATTCAGTCACAAATACGCGCCAAATTTGAATTGTTGCACTCAACTTGTATGTATGTACCTATCAAGGTTCAAGTTTGTTAGG